>BQNB010201551.1:0-10904 GCA_026074375.1 Tanacetum coccineum
TGAACACCATAAAGTTCACAAGTTGTAACAAAGAGTCCTACGCATTATCCTTGAGATCTTGCCAGAACATCTGAGTGATACTTAAGTACTCACAGTGAAGATGGAAATCCTGCTTGAGCCAACATCAAACAAGCTCTTGGTAGGTGACTTGCAAGATTCTATATGAATCAAGCTTGTGATAACTGGATATCAATTTTGGTCCAGTAAATGAATTGATGACTTAATCAGAAAGATAGTAACTATCTGATTCACTCTTACCGTGTTGTCTGCTTTGAGACGTTCCGGTAATGAGAACTAGCAAGCATGGTGAATCTAATACATATGTGTTAGAAGATCCTACGCTTTGAGCTGGAAACCCTGTAAAGGAGATTCTTTGAATCTACCTGATCACAGGTATAGTATTTATACTATAAAACGGGAAACCAGATGTAACGCCCTGACCCAAAAGGGTAGAAGTATTACAAATATGGTGTGACATCAAAAGCATTCATAATCATAACACAAGCATAAACAACGGAAGTCTTAAATAAATGTCCAAAGGAAATAAGTCAACATGACTTAAGGTACATAAGTTCTTAAAGGATAAACATATCCAAACGAAATAACAAATGTCTTGAAAAGATACAATTCATATTTCAAAACTAAGATCTCTAGGGTAAGTCCACACTCAGCACTCATAGCCTGAAAGCAACCCCAGCTCCTAGCTTAGATACCTGCCGCAGGAAAGGAAAGTGCGGCTGAGCTTACAAAGCCCAGTGAACAGATATTGTAACACCCCCAAAATCACAACAACGCAGCGAAATACCACTTGGGGTGCTACTTCATAGTTCATACACACAAGTTACAGAACAAATATGAGGTACGACAAAACAGAAGTCAATCATAGTGTAAGGTACGATATCAGAAAGTCAAATCAAGTCAAATACCAAGCCCAAACAAATCAATACATATAACCATGGAGTCCGAGCTCCAAATGTTGAAAGAAGTGGAATGCACCCAAACATCAGTCACCAAATATCCAATCATCCTGTAAAATCCATCAATACAAACAAATCTAGTAGCACCATACGCCCTAAACAAATAAAAATCTTCATAATGCGACATATATTATCAAATGAGGGACCGGCTGAGAAATCACTCACTCACACATGATTCGATGCCAAAGTGCATCAATGACACGCATGTTACCTTCATGCTAGGAACAAATATTGGCTCGGTTTATCAACTGAAGGGTTCAGAGAGCAAAGTCATAGTCAAAGTTCATTTCAAAGGATCATAGCAAAGGTTCAATGTAAAGGTTCAAATATCAAAGGTAGCATAGTCAGGGTTCAAAAAAGACATCATAACACACGGAAGTTCTTAAATAAATAGCCCAAAGGAAAATAAGTCACATGACTTAAGGGATCAAAAGTCTCAAAGGACAGACATAACCAAACGAAATAACGAAATAACACATGTCTTGAAAAGAAACAATTCATATATCAAAACAAGATCTCCTAGGTAAGACTACACTCAGCACCATAGCCTGAAAGCAACCCCAGCTCCTAGCTTAAACCTAGACCGCAGAAAAGAAAGTGCTGGCTGAGCTTACAAAGCCTAGTGAACAATATATAATAATCGAACGCAAAAGATAACGAAATCAAAGAACATATAAAGTGCAAAGGGTATCACAAGACATGATCAAAGAATACAAATATGATTAAGACAAATCAGAAGTCAATTCAAAGTGAAAGTAAGAAGAATCAGAAGTCAAATCAAGTCAATGACCAGCCCAAACAAATCAAATCCATAGTAACCATGGAGTCGCGAGCTCCAAATGTGAAAGACGTGGAATGCACCTAAACATCAGTCACCAAATATCTAAATCATAATGTCATAATCCATCGAATACAAAACAAATCTAGGATGCATCCATACGCCCCTTAAACAAACCAAAAATCTTCATAATGCGCATATAATATCAAATGGGGGACGGCTTGAGAAAATCACTCACTCACACCTGAGTCTGCAAAGGTGCATCAACTGACACGGCCATGTTACCTTCAGGCAAGAAACAAATATTCCGTTTCTCAAACTGCAGGTCTCAAAGCAAAGTCATATCAAAGTCATTTTCAAAGGGATTCATAGCAAAAGTTTCAATTTCAAAGGTTCAAATATCAAATAGCAAAGCAGGTTCAAATAGAAACATGATAACAGATCATATAATGAGAACCAGATAAAAGCCTCAAGCAAATGTAGCAAATCACATAAGATAATCAAGATAAGAGAAATATGTCATGAGAACCTTAACGATAAGGTCCAGAATATCGGTACCTTATTCCGAATCAAAGCAATAGCTCAAGAAAATACCACTAAATATACATCACTCCCTCTGACCGAACCTAAAGAAATGATGATTCGAATTACAAACAATCATTACGTTATACTTCTATTTTAGTAAACCTTCCAAAAATAAAAATAAAATTAGTAATATTCATCAGTTAGATTCTATTATTATTTTGAAAGCTTAGGACTTAATATGTCCAACCTGTACAAGTTTAGGGTTAAATTCTGACAACTTTCCATATTTTAAGGTTAATATGCAAAATCAACAATTTTCAAAGTTAAAGGGTAAAATATCAAGTTTTACATTTTATTCAGAATATACCATCCATTTCGTATTTACAAGCAAACCCTTAATTTATACAATTACACATTTAGCCCTTTTTGTTGTATTAATTATAACAATATCTTAATTATCCATAAATAAAAAAACACGTCCTTATAGATACAAGATGATAAAATTTCATAATTTATACGTTAAATAACGTAACTAAACCTTCCACTTTTCATAATTTACAATTTAGTCCCACTAATTTTAATTAATTAATTACTAATTACTTATTATATGTAATTAACCATTTTAAACCAAAATAATATCAATATGACATTTTAATACCCCCCAACTTATTTTTATACAGGAAAATACTAAATATAAAAACAAGCCTAAAAACAGACCCAAAGTGTCAGAAATTACAAAACAAGTCCTATATACTTTTAAATAGCACACGGATAACAAATAAATCACTAAAACCTACTTATAATTTTCCAAATCACAACCACAAATTATTACCCAATAATTAGCAATTATTGGCACCTGAAAAATTATCAAAACCCTAAACCTAAATTTTATTCTTCGTTTTCCTTTAATACGAAATCGCAAACAATGATAATCTCAATAATTAATTGAATCCATCCTAAATTTTTATCCAACAATTTTTAGCTGAGTTAAGGTGATATAAAAACCTATAAAATATAAAAGTCAATTTTAACAAATATTGTTAGTGCCGATTTCCATAATTAGCTAAAAATTAGGGTTTCTAATATGTTTTAATATTCAATCATATAAAATGCATGAACATTTTCCCAGGTAATAATATGGATTATAATGATGATAACTGAATACAAAAATAACTTTTATGATTACATGGAATCGTTTTAAGTGAATTATTGAACCCTGTTGCTTAATTCGAACCAAAACAAATACACAATTGAAAACCAAGCACTATAAAATTTTCCCTACTATTTTTAACCACAATCTTTGACCTTCAAACACCCTAGCAAAATCGTCTTTGCTTGAAAATTCTATGCCTCCATTACGGTTTTTAGGTATTCGTGGCCTATTTGTGTTTTTAGATTTTTAACCAAAATAAATGGATTAGATAAATATAATTATGGTTATTTGCCGAGTTTTGAGGCTTTTCAAAATGAATAACTGATTTTAAAATTAGCCAATTTATTTTGGTTATTATCCTTTTTTTATTTGATTTAATTTGTAAAGTTATAAATAAATAAATACATATATTTCGGCTAAAGTTTATATATACAATTATTAATTATTTTTCTTGTATAACATAAGGTATTTTAATCTTCTAAAATTTTAATAATTGTCACATGTTTGTATTTTCATAATTTCTAACATTTTAAATGAATTTTATTTAAGCTTTTATGTAATTTTCTTGCATTAGGGGTATTTTGGTAATTTTACACTTGTTGAGATTTTTAGGTTTTACAGGTAAACTTTATGACGAGTCTTTTCATAAGCGACTCCAAGTACTCGGATATGTTTAAGGAGTTCGAGTCGGGAGGTGCTAGCGGGAGTGGTGGGTGTGGTGATGACGAGGAGAGTGGCGATGATGAGGATGACGACGGCGAGAGGTAGTTGTGTCATATATTATTAGTATGCTACATTGGTATTTTAGGTTCATCTTGGCGACATTTAAACACTTGTTTCCCTATCCTATCATGTTGAATATTGACTTGTAAGCCCCGTTTATGACTAGGAAGGCCCGTTTTGTAGACTTATTCGATTTTGAACGATTTAGCTTTATTATCTTTGGTTTGGTACAAGTTGTGATGATTTTTATTGCCGTTGATCCGTTTACTTTGTATTTGTGTTTTGGTACAAGTTGTGGTGAGTCTATACAGGTTTTGGTACAGGTTTGTTATTTGGTAGATTTTTCGGAAAAATTCCAGAAAAAATCTGGAAAACGCCTGCTGTGCAGGCTGTATTAAAAAAAATTACAGACTTTTCCCCAGTGACAAGTCGCCGAGGAAACTTTGTTTCTAAATTTTTATAAAAATTATCCCCAGCGATTTTCCTGGAGGAAAATTTTACTAATTTTTTTTTAAAAGGATCCACACCGACTTTTCGCTGGGGAACTTTATTCTAAAAGTTTTAAAAAAATATTCCCAGAGACTTGTCCTGGAGAAAAATGAATTCCAAAAAAAATAAAATTTTTTTATTTAAAAAAAAATTTTTCCACACCAGCGACTTGCGCTGGAAAACGATTCTAAAAAATTAAAAAAAATCTTTCCCCAGCGACATGTCGTTAGGGAAAAGTTTGCCACCGTGGCACTAATTGCTTGACTGAAAAACCAATGGGACCCACATCTTCGCTGAGATTATGCTGGGGATTGTATCCTAACGAGGATACCCCAGCGACCATGGTCCCCATCGACATTTCGACTGGGATATGTTTTCCCCAGCGACCTATCGCTGGGGAAAGCCCCGAAATGTTGCTGGGGAAAACCCCGATTGTTGTAGTGGCGACCGCGGTATCTTCACAAGATATTCCTAAAGATAATCTAACTAAATAAGAGATGTACTTTACTTATTTAAACCAGCTAGGATAATGCCAAATCCCTAAAACTTCGGCCGTATCTTTGATCCGCAAGTCATGGAAACCCTAAGGTTATATTAGCCTATAACAGGAAACATGATTCGTCATCATGCAAGGAATCTTCTACAAGCTAAAACTCTACATACGCTCGCTTACTCGTAAAACCATATACTTAACTCTCGCACCGAGTCCAATCGTGATCCTCTCTCATGATATTAACGGTGGCTTTACAAATCCCTTTTGTAGGGGTCCTCCAAACAAGTTCACTTGGTATAAGAACAAGGTGCTACATATCCGAATAGCTGCCTATTCGGACCTAACAACACCCGACCTAACTTTTGTATCAACAAGTTGGCCGCTTATTCCGTTAGGGACCACACTAGAAATTACGTCCCTCGTAAGAATGACGCAATGGCTAACACAACCCCCATCATGACCACTGTCACGAAAACAGCAACCAAAGAAAAAGCGCCGAAAGAAACGGATGCCGCACCCAGGGTGAACATCCAGGACTTTTGCGAGGAACACTACGAAGATATCTTGCCGGTCATCATGGATAAGATTCGCCGTGATAAGCGAAAAGAAGTCCATACTAGGCTGGACTTTGGGGACAATACCAAGAGAAGTCGAAGAACGAGAGAAAGCTCTCAAAACTCAAGTGCGGGGACCTGGTCCGCAAGGCACCGAAACCCGTCAGAAAAGCCCAGGGTGAAGGATCGCTCTAGAGACGGCGATGGAAACGTATTTGGCCGGCTAGGTCACCGGAGGCAGAGCGCGTTCGACCGGCTTAGCGACACTTACTCACCAAGCACGACTAAGTCTGGCCCGGATAGGACGAGCTCTAAAGATCACTCTCAGAGCAGAGGTCGTCCTCACAGACGGGACTCTCCCCCGAGCAAAGGCCGTTCCCAAAGTAAAGACCGCTCCCGTGGCGTCGAAGAATCATATGATAATACCTACTCCTCCTACATGACGGAGTCCAGACATGGGCATCGCTCTCGTGACAGGGGCCGTTCTCGTATCATGAAAAGAGGGAGGACAAGCGAGTCCCCGCTATCCCGTGTATCGGAGAGCGGCACCAGCGACGGAGGACGCTGGAAATCAGCGTCAAAGAGGTAGAAGCTTATAGATGAAGAAGAATTAGCAGTGCCCTCGACATGTGAAGAGGTGGATCCATTCATACCCCGAATCTGCAACTTCAAGAGCTCGCTGAAAATGCAAAGGCCTAATAACGTTAAAACCTATGACGGAACAGGAGACCCAAAGGATCATGTAAAAAAATTTCAAGCCGCAAAACAGGTAGAATGTTGGGCAATGCCTACGTGGTGTCATATGTTCAATTGATAAACCTTAATTAGGACCGCGAGAGTGTGGTTCAATGAGCTCCCTCCTGAAAGCATAGACGGATACAAGGACCTTAAAGCGGCATTCTTAGCATATTTCATGCAACAAAAGAAGTATGTGAAAGATCCAGTGGAAATCCACAATATCAAACAAAGGGATGCGGAGACCCTCGAGGATTTCATGGAACGCTTCAAAGTGGAGACTAGGCGCATGAAGGGAGCCCCTGAGTGCATGCGCATCTCCGGATTCATGCACGGGGTTAACAACCCTGAGTTGACAAAATGCCTCAACGTG
Source organism: Tanacetum coccineum (assembly GCA_026074375.1). Lineage (NCBI taxonomy): Eukaryota > Viridiplantae > Streptophyta > Magnoliopsida > Asterales > Asteraceae > Tanacetum > Tanacetum coccineum. Next base: position 6,801 of record BQNB010201551.1, read on the forward strand.
CACATTCCAAAGACTATGGAGGAAATAATGACAGTCACTACGGCCTTCATACGAGGGGAAATTGACGCCGCTTCCAAAAAGAAAGGCCACGTGCCATGGAAACCGTAGGATCAGTCCAAACGGCATGTTTCTGAACGGAAATCTGATTTCCGAGGTCAGTCGAGGGAAGGACGGGGGTTTAATAGGTTTACCCCCCTCACTAGAACACCCAAGGAAATCCTCACGGCCAAAGCAGGAAAGTTCAAACCACCACCACCCATGGTAACTCCGGTGGAAAAAAGAAGCAGCAACAAGTTTTGCGACTTCCACAACGATAAAGGACACAGCACGGACGAATGTATGCAGTTAAAGAAGCAGATTGAAGAGTTGGTGCGGGCAGGAAAACTCTCGCACTTGATAAAAGAAATTAAGCAAGGCCGAGATCAAACGAAGAATGGGAAGAAGGAAGCCCCAGCCAAAGATAAATCCCTCGCAATCTATATGATACAGCCGTGGCATAGAACGACAAGGCAGAAAGTGACTCAAAGCTTTGCCCGTGTCAACGAAATTACGTTCCCACCACTGACTACCAACAAGGGGACAGAGGGTCCGCTTGTCATAGAAGCGGAAATTAGCGGACACATAATTCACCGCATATACATAGACGGGGGTTCCTCAACGGAAGTGCTCTACGAGCACTGCTTTAACCGGCTCTAACCGGAAATTAAGAGCCAAATGGTCCCGGCAACAACATCGTTAACCGGTTTTAGTGGAGAAACTATATGGCCGCTGGGACAACTTAGGCTCCTGGTGACAATAGGAGACGTAGATCATTCTACAAAAGCATGGATGAATTTCATGATCGTGAGGTCACTATCACCGTACAATGGCATCATCGGAAGACCTGGAATAAGAGAGATCCGAGCGGTACCATCTACCGCCCACGGAATGCTTAAGTTTCTGGTTGACGGAGGAATAGTTACTATCCGTAGTACTATCCTGATACCCGCTGAGTGTGCCACGGTGACCACATCGTCCAAGGAGATACTCAAAGAGGCCGAAGCTGATCGTATACTTGTATGCCTCCTACGGAGCTGTTTGTGTCGTCCTGATGACTGAAAGAGGCAAGGTTCAGACGCCAGTCTATTTCGTAAGCCGCGCATTGCAAGGCCCTGAACTAAACTATGCACTAATAGAAAAGCTAGTTCTGACATTAGTGTTCGCAGCCAAGAGGTAACAAAGATATTTTCAAGCACACCTTATCGTGTTATTACCCGATCAACCCATCCAACATAAAATATCCAGCCCTGATGCGGCAGGCGATACAAAAATGGAGCGTTATGATGGGTATAAGCACAAATCAGTACGCCAAGGACATCCGTGAAAGGACAATCTTTCCTAGCAGATTTCCTTGTCGAGAAGCCAGACGAAGCACCACCAGATACGTCAGTGGTCAAAACACCTCAAGGGCCGTGAACATTATTCACGGACGGGTCATCATGTGTAGATGGGTCAGGCGCTGGCCTGATACTGACAAGACCGGAGGGAACAGAGTTTACCTACGTGTTACGGTTCTAGTTTACCGCCTCTAACAATGAGGAAGAGTATGAAGCACTAATAGCTAGTCTCCGGATAGCAGCACAAATGGGGGTGCACAATCTACACATGAGTGTAGATTCTAAACTGGTAGCAAACCAAGTCCTAGGGACATACATCGCCAAAGAAGAAAATTTGGTCAAGTACCTTGAGAAGGCCAAAAACCTGATCAGCGGCTTCGCTAACTTTTCCATAAGCCAAGTGCCAAGAAGTAAGAATAAGAAAGCGGACGCCCTAAGCAAAATTGCGTCAACCAGCTTTGCGCACTTATCAAAACAGGTCTTGGTCGAAATACTTATAGTGAAATCCATACAAGAAAAGGAAATAGCGATAGTTGTCGAGGAAGAGGGACCAAAATGGATGACACCGATAGTGGAATACTTAAGAGATGGGACCCTTCCCGATGACAAGAAGGAGGCAAGTAAACTCCGTATCAAGGCCTAGACATACTAATGAGGAGGTGTTCTTTAATAGTGGTCATTCCTAAAACCGTGGCTAAAGGGGGTGTGTCTTCGGACAATAATATATATAATATAGAATAAATAAATATATATATATATCCGTATCAAGTGCTAGACATGTACGAATTGAGGAGGGGGTTCTTTATAGAGTGGTCATTCCTAACACCGAAGCTAAGGTGTGTGGCTTCGTTCTAATAATATAATATATATATATGAAATATAGTATAAATATATATATATTATAAATACATATATATATATATAATATATATAAACTATACTTATAAACAACAAACACTCAACAATTACCTTATCCAATTATAGGTCAAGAAAGGTTCACCAATTCATATATATAAATAAAATATAGTATATTATATATATATATATATATGGTCCGAAAGTATGAGTTCCCGGGTCGTTAGGTCCCAACGAGGCTTGAATGGAAAATCGAATGACGAATTGATAATCGATGTTTGAATATGACAAGGTTATGATTGGTTTTCTATTTCTACAAGTTAAATATGCAAAAACGATTAAATAAAACCAAAAAACGAAAGCTAGAATGATTTAAACCTAAAATGAGACGGGAATGTAAAAATGCGAGCAAAAAAACTATATTATCAAAAATTACACCCTAAAGTGATAAAAATGCTAAACTGCTAAGCGGTTTGTCAATTTTCTTTTAAGTGTATTAAAGGATTCGATACACTCTTTTGAGAAGAAAAATGGAGTCTCTTTTTCAAGCAGGTGAGTCATTGGGCGGGCTATTTTTGAGAAGTCTTGTATGAAACATCGGTAAAAACTGGCATGCCCAAGAAAACTACGGACACCTTTCACAGTAGTCGGGTGAGGGAGCTTGGCGATAACGTCAACTTTAGCTTGGTCGACCTCAATTCCCGACTTGGAGATTTTGTGTCCAAGAACAATGCCTTCTTTCACCATAAAATAGCTTTTCTCCCAGTTTAGGGCCAAATTGGTGTCTTCACTCCGTTTTAATATTTTTTCCAAATGGGATAGGCATGTAGAGAAAGAATCCTTTAAGACTGAAAAGTCATCCATAAATACTTCCATTGTTTTTTCAATCATGTCATGGAAGATTTCCATCATACATCGTTGAAACGTGTCGGGTGCATTGCATAGCCCAAAAGGCATGCGGCGATAAGCAAAAATAATAAGCTAATAAGCAAAAATGAACTAACAGTACTAACAGTATTAACTACCAGTACTAACTTGGAGTTAGTACTGTTAGTTGAAAAATCCAAAAGAGAACTAGCAGTACTAACTATGGGTTAGTACTGCTTGTTCCAAACACCCCTTAAAGTTTTCAAAAATCATTTTTTTATATTTCAAGCTGATTTGATCCCAAATTGTTAAAAACAGATTATCAAATAACAAAATAAGACACTTATACGCATATTTCAATCAATAATAAGCACTAAAATAGGCTAAATCAATCTAACAATATTAACTAAGCACACTACCAGTACTAACTAAGAAGGTGACTCAAATCATTTTTTTAAACTAACAACTAAGCAAGATAAGCACTAAACATCATAATAAAGCATAAATAAGAAAATATATGTAACAAATAAGCACTATAAGCAGTTCTACAGTAAATAAGAAAAATAAGTAAAAGAGAAACTTACAACACCCTTGCTCAAAACAGGGTTAAACAAAGAATCTACAAGCTCTAGCTTGTATAAAACAAGCTAGTAATGTCCATAAGCCCATCCATTTCTGGCTTATCATCCAAAATTATAAGCTGTGGTACCTTTTTGGTGGATTTTTTTATTTTTTTCTAACTAATTAGTTTTTTTTTAGTTTACTTAATGAAAACAGCTTATAAATAAGCTTAAGTTAGAGCTTCTTAACACATTTTAAACACAAATCAAACACTTAAGCAGTTGAATTTAAAAACTTGACTTTTTAACTCATAAACTTCAAACTTTCATTAATTCTTAAAAAGAGTATAAGGCGGTAAAATAAACTGAATAAAATGCTAAAATGACTTAATAAAAATTACAATAAAACTAAGATAAGCTAAGATTATATGATGCCCCTAAGGCTT
>BQNB010201552.1:303-10904 GCA_026074375.1 Tanacetum coccineum
ATCTCATTATACATGACTTCCTCGAAAGACGAAGTATATATTGCACTAATATTTTTTGTAGGTTCAAATACACACTTTAGTGTGTTCGGCATTCTTGTCTACGGATGAAATTTTCCTTCTCATATCATCCCTTTTTAGGATCATTTTGACGCCCTCGAGCAAGGGGGAACATTCGTCATATTAAGTCGTCTATACATTGTGTTGTATATGACATATTTGTCTAAGGACAAAACCTGTTATTGCACTAATTTTTGTTTTGTAGGATCATACTTGACACCCTCGAGCAAGGGGGAGCTTCCGTCGAGCATTTAAGGAGTACATATTATTTTTCATCATATCTTGACGCCTCGATCTAGGGGGAGCACTCGTCAAGGGGGAGCATGCACGCATTCATCATCATTTTTACTATGCGACAATCCTTTGCGTTTTGACCAAAAGGAAGATGTCATTTTCTTCATCATATAGTTTTCATATTTTTTTATATATGTTGCACGAAACTAACCATTTTGTAGGTTAAGCTTTCAATTTTGTTCCATGGATCCGCTATAGACCAAGGACAATTACCTAAAGGATGCAACAACATAAGGGGTTAGAGTAAACCATTTAACTTCACTAGGGATGATGCAAGCTCTCCTTTTCAGGGAGAAATGAAGTTAAACTCCAGGGACACACCCTTTTTGTTTCGACAAAAGGGGGAGAAGAGTGTAAACGGAGAAGGTAATGTAAAAGGTATTACGGGGATACAAGTAACTTTTACATTTACTATATATTACATTTACATATTTTGTCATCATCAAAAAGGGGAAGATTGTTAGTGCAAATATTATTGATTGTTAGAATTTTCTCTTTTAACTATATATAATAAAATATATAATAAAATATATAATAAAAAAAAGAAAACAACAATCAATAAAACCAGGAAGTAGTATAGAATTTTCCCAGGTCGTTAATCCCCAACGAGGCTGTGCTGGAAAATCGATACAGTCGGAAGATTGGAGTTTGAATGAGATTGATGATTTGAGAGAGTAGAAAGCTAAGTTAAACAATAATAAACAAAAACGTTTAAGAAAAACCTAAAAATTATGAAATTAAGCTAGAAAACGAGAGCACGAATCCCGAACAAAGGGGCAAAAACCTAAAATCTTCAAAATTAACCCTACAAAGAAATTTTTACTTCTAAACTACTCTAGGGAACAAATAACGAAGAATGAAAAAGACTAGACTGAAAACGGAGGTCGTTTGACCCAAAAACGAGTCAAGACAAAAACCGCACCCGAGCCCGTTCTTTAAAAATCAAAAAGTTACAAAAATGACCCTACGAAAATTTTTATATTTTTCCTACAAACTATATGACTAAAGAAAATTTTCTAAAAAAGAAAAATATTTTTTTGATAATTTTTGAATTTTTTATGAATTTTTTAAACTTATAACGAAATTAAATTATAAAAAATACTAAACTACTTTTAAAAATTCTGAAAATTTTACCTAAAATACTAGACACTATAATTAACCTACGAAAAATAAGAAACCAAAAATTTGCTTATAAATAAGCCCGAAAATAAGCTATAAACAGCTTATAGCTTTAAAGCCAAAAACGTGGTTAAATACCAAAGCGCTTGGGACTTTAATGAAAAAGTCCCAAGGGCGCAGCGGTAAGTGGTGAGTTATAAAGAGGGATGTATCGAGGGTAGAGACCCGGGTTCGAGTCTTGCTCACCCGGGTCACCCCTTGTCTTCCCTTTTTTTTCGAAAAACTTTGTGAACCAAAGTTGTTAAGCTTATTGAGCTTAACAACTTTCAAAACTACAACTTTTTCTAGAAGCTTATGAATAAGCTTAAAAAGAGCTTCTAAGGTCGACAGTTGGCTTAGAAGAGCTTAAGGCTAAAAAAAACTAAGTCTTTGACATTTTTGGACACTTAAGCTAAAGTTGGAACTAATAAGCTAAAAAGGGGGGTTCTAAACTAACCTAAATAAGCACTAAAGGGCTAAATGTAATCACTAAATAAGCTAGAAAAAGGGCTTAAACTAAGCTTAATAAGCAAAAAGGGCTTAACTGTTAACAAAGAAAGTGGGCAAATAAGCAATGCAAGAGGCAAATAAGCAAACACAGCTTATCATACTAACCTGATAAACCACTAGGAACAATAATAAGCAATTGAGATAAGCTAAATAAGCCAAAAAGTAAATAAGCAATCCCTATACTATGCCTAAGCAAAAACAGTTAAGGGGCAACTTTGAGCTTAAAAATAAGCTAGAAAATGGGCTTTTTAAGGACTGAAATTAAGAGCACTTATCTAAGAGCTTATTGGCTTTTTAGAAAAGCCAATAACTCATGCTCAGGTGAACTAATAAGCTAGATGGGTGGGCTTAAAGTTGGCCCCTTAGCACCAGGGGAAAACAAGCCAAGGACAAGGGCTTAATTTGACAGCTTATTTTGAGCTGTCAAATAAGCTCAAATGAAAAAGAAAAGTTGAAACAGATCTAGAGTGGCTTAAAGTGAGCTTATGCTCAAATTTTAAGCCCCTAAACACAAAGAAAATAAGCTGATTTTTGAGAATGAAAGATGGGCTTTTTGTTTTAAAAAAATTGACACTTGACTTGTGGTGGTTTTGACTTAACAAGTCAAATGACACAAAGCTTTTGTCAGCTTGTTTTAAACACACAAAAACACAACTTTTTAAAACCACAACTCACAATTACAAGAGCTTATGAAATAAGCTCTTGTAGCCTTTTTTAAACACCACAGTTTTGACAATAGCTTAAAAAACTTTGAAAAACAGTTTTGAGCTTAAAGACTTTGGAAAACAGGCTTGAATAAGCTTAAAAACTTAAGCTAAAACTAACTTTGTGACCACAACCCATACAAAACTTGTTTTGACCCGTTTTCATGTTTAACCCAAACACCCCTTTAATTTCTTAAAAAGGTTGTGAGTAATCAAAAAAATGACAGCTGTGTATAAAACCCAAGGGATCCTTTGGACTTTGGACTAGTTGGTTTTGTACACACAATTGACACCAATTTGAACACCAATTTGAAACCTTGACTCAGGATTACAATGGCTTAACCAAATAAGCCACTGTGTCTCTTTTTAAACCCAACAGTTTAAAAGAATGATTTAGGGAATTTTGAAAAACATTTTTTAAACTTTAAAACCTTTTAAAAACAGACTCAAATGAGCTTAATACTTTTAAGCTAAAGTCAACCAATTGACAACAGCTCCCATGTCCATTTCCATTTTCACCCTTATAACACGTTAACCCGAAACACGCTCTTGTATATGATTAAACATGCTTTAAAACATTCAGCGAACTGTTTTAAGCTTAAATTTTTAAAGACTACTACTTATGATGCAACATTAGCAATACAAATGTGAAAAACAAAACAAATAAGGGCACCTCATGTAAAGGGTGGTGATAACTATGACATAAAATTAAAGCTAAATTATGCAAGGTTTTAGCAAGCAAATGAAAATCGCTTATAAGCGTACAAGAGCAAGCTAAAAGGCAATGTCTAAGCATAACTAAACATAAATTAAACCCAATAAGACCTTAATACTCTAAAAATAAGCATCGGCTACAGTAAACTACTACGCAAAATTTAAAGAGAGAAGTTACTTAATCCTTGCGTTTGAACAGGACTTTGAATTCCTAAAGAAGCTCTAAACCTACCCAAAGCTTATGAATAAGCTTGAACTAAGCAATCCCAATAAGCCTTCCAATATTGCTCATTCATCCACTTGCTTAATTCAACAGTAACTTTTTTTCCTTCTTTTGAATTTTTCCTAAATTTTTGATTAAAGGTTTTAAAAACAATTTATAAGAAGGACTGTATTTATAGCTTATATGACTTACAATTTATTAAGGTATCTCAAACAAACATACAATACCGATAGACACGAGCACTTCTCCATTAACTCTTAAAAAAGAAATACATAAAAGTTTGAAATGAAAAGAAATTACACGACTAAGATAACTAACTCTTTCTACACGCAGCGTGAACGCACCCGTTGCCACAATGGCTTTACATTCCTTAAATAGGAAAAAAAACGAGGTGCTAGGTGCTTCTCTCTCTTGGTCTTCTCCGGGGTGTGTTGATAACTGATTGTGAAAACACCAAAACAGCCTGCTTGTGCTTGGTGGTGAGTGTGTAGAAAACACAAACAATAGCGCTAGTCCCTTGGATTGCCTTTGAGCTTTCTCGGGGATTCATCAACGTCTACCCTTCTTATGCTCGAATATTGTGAAATTGCCGAAGTTGCAATCTGCTTGGTAGCTAGTGGTAGTGGAGGGGGAGTTGTATGTGGTCAAACCCATTGGATTTTTGGTGATGTTGCAGGGTAAGGAGTGGGTGAACACCCGTGATGTTGTGTTGGGGGGAAAAATAGGCGGGAAAAACTGTTTTGAGTTTAACAGGAAGGGGTTTGGGGTGATGGCAAAATTGGCCCCTCATTGTTATAAGGAGTTTTGCAATGTTGGTCCTTGTGGCGATATAAGGTTGAGTTTGGCAGAATGCCCTCTCCACCTTATAACTCTTATTGCAAACATAGTCCCTTTGGTAATACAAGTATGGGGACTTGGCAGTTTTGCCCCCCCACTTGTTACTTCAAGTAAATTGCAAAATCAGCCCTTGTAGTCTTTTTCTTCTTGTATTACACTTAGGGATTTGACATTTTTTGGCCCCTTAAGTTATATTTTCTTCTATTTTGACTTCCTCTTGATTTGACTTTGTCAGGGTTGACTTTGACTTTGACTTTTTGACTTTCCTGTTGACTTTTTTTGACTTCGATTTGGCTTCGTCTTTTCACACTTTCCATTCGTTCCGCAATTTTTTCGTTTTTGGCTTTGTTTTTTCGTCCGTTTTGTATGCATATCCTTTCCTGCACAACACAAATGCCGAATCAAAGCAAATCGATTTGGCAGGTTTTAGCTATGTTTTTGGGTCAGTTTAGTCCGATATTAATGGAAGAAAAGGTTATGTGGTCATTTAGCACATACCAAAACACCCCCATACTAAGGTATTGCCGTGTCCTCACAGCAAATGGATGAAGTAAACATTTATGAAAACTAAGAATCACAAAGCCCCCTCGACACAATAACCTCGAAAAGTGAGCTAAGAGTTACGTCAAGGGGAACGTAAAAATCAATAGCTCGACAAGTCCCGTTTCCATCCCATTTTTTATCTATACACTAACTGATCGCCCAACTAGGTTAGATATGGATTTTCCTTTTTCTTTTCTCCCTTCCTGTTTGACTTCCCTTTATTATAATCCACATTGGGATCATGAATATCAAACGCCCTTAGAATAATCTACGATGTCCTGACGATAAGAATTCATCGTCCCGATTTTCACTATGCCAAACCCAAGCAATAAACAAGATCATTTGTCAATATAAAGTCTAAATGTTAAGCCACTCTTACTTATGACATGTGAACTTTTAACTCCCAAATGAATATATGATTTAAATGTGTGTACTCATTTCAACTTAACCATAGATCATTGAGCATTTCCGATAGAGCCGATAATAGCAGATGAATCAAGACTCAAAGCAACAACTTGTTAGGTCCTTGTAACTTGATTTTAAAGAACGAGATTTTAACTGAAGAACTTTTGCAACATCTTTATCATCATAATCATAAGTTCTTAAAGCTAGAAATGCGTTGCTTAGTTTTGAAGCACCTACCTAGGCGCTCGCTCCCTATAGATTATCAAACCACCTAACCATTTATTAGTTTGAAACAACCACCCCTTGAGCTAGCGTTGTGGGAAATCAAAATCACACCTTCTTACCTAAGTATGGGGGCTAAGGATGGAGGTGTCGTAGTTTAACCCTCAGCCTAGATTTCGCTTCCTGGTTGAAAATCACAACACACAATCCCTAGAAGAAAGATCCTCTTAGTTTGAACGAGCCCCCACCTCGTGGTTAGGAGTGGGATATCAAGACACATCTTTTAACTTGCTCCATATAATCAAATTATGCTTTATTAGCAGAAATTTCAATATCATGCATTTTTGCATTAGCATATTTCATTCATGCTTCTTTATGGCATGTTAACTTTCAAAGTACTAAGAACAGAAAAATCTCCTTTAAAGAATCAAGTTACAATTTAAGCTATTCTAGCGAAACATCGATTGACTTAGTTGAATTGAAATGAGCACGTATGATTAGGTGATTAGAAGCTGATGGTAGAAAAACCACAAGGATCCTGTCCATATAGTTATAGAGAGATCGTGGCGTTAGCACATTGGTCAGGCGCTAAGGCCAACCCCTCTGTTTTATGGGTCATCTAAGTATATATGATAGGAATATAAGGATACCCAAGCCAAAGGAGTGCGAGGAAGTGGGTGGGGTTCCGCCGGCGAGAGCAAGTGTAGGAAGGCGGGGAAGCAAGGTTGGTATGTTGTGGAGTGGAGTGATCCCAGGGTCGTTTATGTGCCCAACGAGCTAGAAACTGGATTATCGAAGACGATTGATGATTGTTGTTTGAATGTAACAAGGAGTGTTTGGAATTAATACAGAGATCAAAGTGCACATAAAAATTAAACAAGAACCATAAACTAAACAAGCATGAAAGCGAGAAATAGCAAAAACACTAAAAACTTTACACTAAGGCACAAATAAGCCTAAAAGCTTAAGACAGACAAATAAGCTATCTGGCATCTAAATAAGACAAATTAAGCATGCAATTAAGCAAATTAAACAAGAGCAACACAACATATTAACAATATGTACTGACCAGTATTAACTACCAGTACTAACTTACAGTTAGTACTCCTAAGTTAATAAGTTAGTGCTTTAAAGTTAAGGTTAATACTGTTAGCCTTGAAGACAAAACACAATTAAACAGGAAATAAGCGAATAAGCTTAATAACAGGAGGTGAACTAGCCAAAATAAACACTTAAGCATAGAATAAGCAACCAGAATGCACTAAATGATAAATAAGTCTAGAAAACAAAACTGATTAACTCTTAAAGTATTTTGAAAAAGACAAATAAGTTCTACTGAAAATAATAAACTAAAATAGGCTTAATCTAATACAAAAATCCAAAGAAATTTAAACAACTTAAAATAAATAAGCTGAGTAAGCTAAACGCAATGAACCTGTTCAGTACTAACAGTTTTAACTGACAGTACTAACTTGGAGTTAGTACTGCTAGTGTTAGTTAGTACTGCTACCTTTGAAATCCAAGAAAATATGAACTAGCAGGTACACTCTTGGAGTTAGTACAGGTAGTGATTAAGTTATGCTGTTCAAATAAACTAGTCAGACTCACTTAAGGTAGTACTGTTTAGTTGAGAATACCCCCTTCAAGAATCATTTTTTTTCAATTAATTAAAACCGAATATCCTATCAACAAAATAAGACAGCTTCTAAGCAATTATTTTAATTAAGAAAAAGCCGCCGAGTAAATAGGCTGAAGTTTGGCCAAGCATGTAACTTTATAACAAGCAGTTCTGCTGAAAAGTAAGATTAATGAAAAAGGAACAAGTAGAAGATATGGAGCTTACAAAGACCCTTGCTCAAACAGGGGTAGGAGCAATGAATCTAACAAGCTCTAAGCTTGTCAAAAGCATCTAGAGAGAGTCCATAAGCCCATCCAGAACTGGCTTAGTCATCATAACATGAGAGCTGAGTATATTGAGAGTATTGTTGTGATATTCTTTTCACTACTTACTTTTTAAGTTCGACTAGTTAAAAACAGATTGTAAACAAGCTGTAATGAGAGCTTTGAACACAAAAACAATAATGATTAAGAAACTTAACACTAGTATTGTAAATTGACAAAACTATAAATTTGCATTAAAACTTGGAAAATGATACAAAGCTGAAAGCACAGCGAGCTGGAGCAATGACTGAAAAGTAAAAGCTAAGTTTATATGGAAAAATGGTAAAAGCTATATTATGAAGAAGGATATCTCAAAGGGCTTACAAGAAGCTCTATAATCGCCGAAAGTATTGGACTAGCATCTTGTGCTTCTTGGAGAGATAAAACCAAGTGTGCTAGTTGTGAGTGATGAGAAGTCTAGAGCAAGATCCAGTCCTTTGATTTCTTTGAGCTTCTTGGAGAATACTCACAGGCCATCGAAGTGCCTTTGGGAATGGAATGGATTGCCAACATGGACTATATAAGAAGCTGGTGGGGGGGAAGTAGCGTGTGAAATGACGATTGGTAGGGTGTTGAGGTGATTTTTGCAGGACGAAGTAGTGGATACAACCGGGTGCGTGGCAGAATTTTGGGTATTGGCGGTAAGAGCTTATACAAGTAGGGCTGGTGGCAGGAGAGGAGGTTAGGAAGATGGCATAGAAGGAATGTTCTGCTTTGTACACGAACGCACCCCTCTACATCTTTGCTTCTTTCATTCCCTTTATCCCCTTTCAATCTTTTAGTAAATGAGGTTTTCCCAAATTGGCATAATCAGCCCCCTTGTCTTTTTATCTTTTGTAATACAACTTGAGGTTTGGCAGTTTTAGCCCCTCAAGTTGTAGTTTCTTCATTTGGCTTGACTTTTGACTTTGCCCTTTCCACCCTGTGCTTGGATTTGTTTGTTTTTGGCTTTCTTTTTGTTCCTTTTCTTGAATATCCGTTTCCTGCACAATACAAATGCAAAACATACAAATACAATGTATTTTTGGTACGTTTTTAGTCATTTAAGTCCGTTTCAAATGGAAAATGGAATGTGTAATTAAGCACATACCAAAGGATTTCCATCATCATTGTGAATACTTAAGTATCACTCTGATGTTTTGGCAATATCACAAGGATAATGCGTAGGACTCTTAATATGCTACTTGTTTTCACAGTGTATGACAAAAAAGTATATTTTGGATTAGTGTCATAATGATATTTATGGATGATCTCTTTTATTGCTCTAGACTTAATAGTGCACTTTGGTTTTAGTAATCAAAGGCTAGAGCTGACTACCACCTTTTCAATATCAACTAACTCGGAGTGAGAAAGTTGATAGAAATGTGTGAATCTTCGTGAGAAATGAAACAAGAGTCTGTTGAGACCGATCATAGAATGAGAAGCTCATCGAAATAGACTACGGAAGTCCTGACGGATAATTCATCGTCCCCGATTTTTCACTAGCTCCAAACCAAGCATTTAAACAAGATCATTTGTCCAATATAAGTTTAAATGTTAAGCACTCATACTTATGACTCGTGAACTTTTAACTCCCCAACACGTAATATGATTTAAATGTGTGTGCTCATTTCGACTCAACCATAGATCAACTTATTTTCATAGTCGTAATTCAAGATGAATCAAGACTCAAAGCAACAACTTATTAGGCCTTTGTAACTTGATTTTAAAGAGCGAAATTTAAACTGAAGAACTTTTTGCAACATCTTCATAATCATAATCATAAGTTCTTAAAGCTAGGAATGCGTTGCTTAGTTTGAACACCTACCTAGGCCTCGCTCCCTAGTAGGATATCACAACCAACGACCCGAATGTTCATTATTTGAAAACCCACCTGTTACAGCGAAGTGGGAAATACATCAACCCCTTTCTTCACTAATATGGCTAAGGCTAGGTGTCTATGTTTTGAACCCTCACCTAGACCTCGCTTCCTGGTGAGATATCACAACACACCAAATCCCTAGAAGTAAAGATGTCTTAGTTTGAACCCCCACCTCGCGGTTAGCGGAGTGGGATATCACGACACATCTTTTACTTGCTCCATATACTCAAATGTATGCTTCATTGGCATAATTTTAATATTCATGCATTTTTGCATTCATATTTCATTCATGCTTCTTTGGCATTTTAACTTTCAAATTACTAAGAACAGAAAAACCTCGCTTTAAAGAATCAAGTTACAAAATTTGAAGCTTTTTCTAAAAACATCGATTGACTTAGTTGAATTGAAATGAGCACGTATGATTAGGTGGATTAAAAGCTAATGGGAGAAAAAGCCACAAGTTACTCGTATAAGCACATAAACTTATATTTAACTCTATCACTTCTTGTTCTTCACCTTATTAAAATTCTAAGCAATAGAATTCGTGAAAGCTTAGCCTACAATTGAGGAACTAGCTAGGGCTCAACACGCCCGATCGAGTCAAAAATTATTCTCATTCTACCCAAAAGAAAAGTCAAAACTGTGACAAAACACTTATTTTATTTTTGAAAAGTTTTTTTTTCTTTTTTGGTATTTTTGCAAAAATTTGGTGGTAAAAACGGGATTACATGATAACAACGGCTGCAGGCAAAATCAAATCGAAGATCCCCCCCATACTAGAACTAAACATCGTCCGCGATGTTTCAAAGGGGTTCCTACGCAAATCTAAGGCCGTTTATGAAGTGTGCCAAAAGATAAAACGTTAGTCGATTAGATTCGGATACTGGATTCCCAAAATGAAGCTGAGGATGTGAAACTCATGTAGATACTGCGAGCATGAGATTCTTCACAATCCGAGAAATCTTGGACATACAACACAAAACATGGACAAAACACGAGTAATGGAAAATGTAAGCCTCTTCACACAAAACACTTATTACTACACACTACTGATAAGCATGGGGTGCCTCCCACGAAGCGCTTGTTTTAGGTCCCGATGCTTGACCCATTTCCCTGAATTCAATTGTCCTTA
>BQNB010201554.1:0-10904 GCA_026074375.1 Tanacetum coccineum
GTAAGGTTTAATGAATGCCGCCCAACATAACAATTTGGCATGATTTGTGAGATTTATTAGTATTTACAAAATATTTTCCTTACTTATCCATATAAAAATTCAAAATTTTGAATAACATTTTAACCTAATTTGTTGTCCAAAGGTTTTACTAAAGATACTATTGACCCTACCCTATTCACGATAAAATACGGGGAGGACATTCTACTTGTGCAGATTTATGTCGATGACATTATTTTCGGTTCTACAAAACCAAAATATTCAAAATGTTTTCAAAAACTAATGCACAATAGATTGGAAATGTCCTTAATGGGGGAACTAAAATTATTTCTAGGACTTCAGATCCACCAATCCCCACGAGGTATTTTTATCAATCAGGCTAAGTACGCTTTAGAAATTATAAAGTAGTTTGGTACAGAAAAATGTCACACTGTTGGTACATCACTAGCCGTTAAACCTAAACAGGATTTAGATGAAGGTGGTTCACCTGTAGATTAGACTAATTATAGAAGTATGATCGGGGCACTTATGCATCTAACATCTAGCAGGCGAGACCTTGTGCAAGCAGTATGTTACTGTGCACGTTATCAAGCAAACCTTACTGAAAAGCACCTCAAAGAGGTTTAAAGGATCTTTCGATACCTAAGGGGTATTATTAACATGGGACTCTAGTACTCGAAGGCATCTGGATTCAAACTAACTGCTTTTTTAGATGCCAACCATGCCGGATGCCATGATACTCGCAAAAGCACGTCTGGAGGAATACAGTTTCTTGGTGATAAGCTCGTCAGCTGGATGTCAAAGAAACAATATTGTACTTCTATGTCATCAGCTGAGGCAGAATACGTGGTGTTATCTGCAAGTTGTGCTCAAGTCATATGGATGAGGACACAGCTTAAAGATTGTGGATTCGACTACAACAAGATACCGCTTTACTGCGAGTCACAGTCAGCCATAGCAATTTCATGCAACCCGGTTCAACACTCTCGTACCAAGCACATTCATACTCATTATTACTTCATTAAGGAACATGTTGAAAATGATATAATTAAATTGTATTTTGTTAGAACTGAATACCAATTGGCTGACATGTTTACTAAAGCCCTTCTAGAAGAAATGTTTTAGTATCTTGTCAGACGAATTGGTATGCGATGTTTAACTCTAGCAGACCTGGAGGTTCTGACAAAGGAGAGTGCTTGACATAGTCATCAAACATCAAATTGTAAATATTTTTGAAAAAGAAAAATACAAAAATATAAAACCTATAAACCCAAATACAAAAATATAAAATTTCAAAAAGAAAATACAACACAAGAAAATCAAAAAATTTCCAAAAATATTCTTCTCGACATGTCTGTTGGAATCGATAACATTTACGTAACTAGAAATGTTTATTAATATCGACACGGGTATGTAAATGAAGTTTGAGCAAGAGTTCCAACGTTTTTCAAAACATGTCAGTTCTAATTTTCTTCATAATGACTTGTAATCACTTTCAGATTACAACTCAGACCCTAATGACAAAGGAGATGCTTCAGTGCATTTATCCTTGCCAACGAAAAGAGAAGTATTTTCAGCATTGATCTATTATACAAACCATTCAACCGTTTGAGCTCATATCAATGGCTTGGTTACAAAAGACTACACTTTAGAAGCCATATACAATTACAGTTTTTCAAAAGTTGAACACAATTTTTGAAGAATTCTTCACTGACAATTCATTATCTTTCAAAATTGTGTGTTCAACACTCCATCCCTCATAACTTTTTCAAAGACGGCCATTTTTCAATTGGGTCAATTTTGGAGGGGGAGCTTTTCAAAAAACAATGTTTTTAATGTTTTAGATATATCTTCACATGACAATTCTTATGTATTCAAAACATTATATATATAAAGAATCTTAATAACAATTCAGTAATCATGACATAAAATTACAATAGAATAGTTGTTATAAGATGAATCAGTGTTCGAGTACAATTTTTTCAAGTATTCTTCAATGACATTTCATAAACTTTCAAAAATTATGTACTTGACACTATCTCCCCCCCCCCCTCAACATTGCATTGGTGTCACTTCGACGACACTTACAATTGATGTCACATGCATTGTTGAGAGGGAGCAATTCAAAATGTTCCGCATAATTCATGCTGAAACATTTCTCTCCACTGAATTTCATGACAAATTTTAATTACTCGGTATTTCAAAACTTAGTACTTTAGTGTTTAAAATAATGAGAGAAATGTAATTAAAATGTGATATGTCAACTCAAAAGTGTTTAATACTCCTAACCACATGTGCGAAACACTTTTGATTATCAATGCACGTGTGAAGGGGGAGCTTTTCATGAAGAAACTTTCGAAGTGTCAAACACTTTTCAAACACTTTGAATGGTTTTCAATGGTTTTACGGATTATCATGGGAATACTAAAAGACCGACCAACTGTTGTCTCAAGGAGATATAAAGCGGTTAAGGTTAGGCATCTTAGTTCCATGATCCAGCTAGAACAAGAGAGATCTACCCAGGAACGCTCTATTAGATAGAGTAAAAGTCCTAGGTATGATTGAAAAATGGAGTAAAAGTGAGATAAGGGAATAGTGCCGACTGAAATGGAGCTTGTACTGGAACAAACCCAACAAGGTTCAAGTTATGAAGTCTAGGTAAGCATTTAAGGGGCTCAAGAATGAAAAATAAATGTATGGATAAAGGGTCTAAAGAAAGAAGCCCTTCACACACATTAAGGCAGAACCCAAGTCAATACATATGCTATCAGTTTTCACAAAGATGAAATCCGGTATTGAAGACATGACACCATGGACCCAGTGATGTACTACACAACCCTTCCCTGCTATTCGAGTTTCTCTCAAAAGAGACTTGTCTCATTTGTCATGGAGATACACACGACTTCTATTGACTTTCTCACTCCGAGTTAATTGATATTGAATAGGTGGCAGTCTGCTCTAGCCTTTGAGTACTAAAACCAAAATGCACTAATTGAGTCTAGAGTCAAAGAGATCAATCTAAATCTTGTTAGGACACATTCCATGACAAACACTTGTTGAACACCAATAAGTTCAAAAGCTGTTAACAAGAGTCCTACACAATATCCTTGTGATTTTACCAGAACATCAGAGTGATACTTTTAGTATGTTACAATGGAAATCCTTCCAGAGTCAACATCAAACAACTCTGCAGTAGGTGACTTGCGACATTCTTTACGAATCAAATTTCTGATAACTGGAAAGAAACGATGGTGCGATTCTATATGCATCAAACTTGTTCTAGTAAATAAATTGACGACTTAATCAGAAAGATAGTAACTATCTAATTCACCTTTATTTTTTTAATAGTAGCAATACTATTAATGTGGTGTGAGCATGCTTTGAGGCGTCCGATAAAGGAACAAGCTTAGTATGATGATTCTGACATTCACTTGTTGGAAGATTCAATACTTCAAGCTGAAAACCCTGTCAAGAAGGTTCTTAAAATGAATCTACCTGATCACACAGGTCGGTCCGCACAGAACCGGCAGTTAATGCAACCGAACACAAGATGAATGACAAAGCCAAATTCGTTTTTTATTGCTGACTGTCTTATTTCAGGATTAGACGATGGTGTTGCAGCCTTATTCCAGCAGAGTCGAATTCATTACCGCATGCTCATACTAAAACTACAAAGACATACTATAAGCATCAAAATTCAAGAATCTTGAAAGCTTAAATATTAAAGACCAAGACTTCCATAAACCTTGATGTTAAAGATCTCTTCTCAGAATCAAAGCAAAGAGGGGAGATTGTTAGCAAGCTTTCAAGATGATGCAAGGTATGAGTATGTTGGTCAAGTCACAAGATCGTAAAGTGGCAATGATCTCAAGGAGAAAGATTTAAAGATCTCAAGTTCAATGACAAAGTCGAAAGACAATGACAAGGGCTAAAGATTAAAGATCACATAACATGAAGAAACAAGCCTTCAACAAGATAAAGACCAAGCCAAAGACACAAGAACTCAATGACAAATCAATCTCCACAAGTTCAAAGAAGCTAGTTTCCAAAGACGATGCTTCAGGGGAGATTGTTAAAATATTGAGTCTATCATGAAAGCTCGCAATCAAGATCCAAGCTTAGGGAGAGATTGTTAGCCTCAATTATATTAGGCAAATCTAGCAATCTCGGTCTTTATTCATTTATATTGTAATAGGCTAGAATCGGGTATCGGGCTTATTAGATAAGCTAATATTGAATAAGTTACGGACTATGGTCCAAGTCAAACCCGAGCCCGGCTCATAAAAGAAAGCCCATGGCTACATATTAAGCAAAGGGTATATAAACCCTTTTCCTCCATGGAAAAGGGTGTTGGTTCACTTTGTATTTTCACATAGTTATTCAACCATTCCTTTTTCTCTCTTTGTTTCTCTCTCTAACTTCTCTCTACATTTCTTCCATTTCCTAATCTCATTTCTTGAAGTAAAGATGATAATCTTGGTTCCTAGAAACATCATTAATCTTACGATTAGGGTGATAAAAAGATGGTTCAGTACCATATAGTACTAAATAACGTGAGTTATATAACACATGAATGAAGATACTTTTTTGTAGACGATTAGAGATTTGGATATGAAAATGCCATATAATTAGAGTTAATATTCTGATACTAAACTAAAACATAAATCAAAATTTCACGATCCGCAAGAAAATGTCACGAATAAGGTATCTTAGTCTGATTAGTAACCTGCATACACAAAAGCATAAAAAGGTGTGGTTAATATAATTACGGATCATTGTTCTTGCAATAATATTTGTGATACTCTTGATACCATTTGTTTCATATAATGAATCGCACAATGATAGGAGTATAAGAAAATGTATGTTATCTTTATGCAACATTTCTTAAAGGATTACTTTATATTTCTAAACAGAAATCAATGATACAAAATACCATTCTTATGTTAAGGTCACTGTTTCAACAATTTGATGAAGGTGTGGGAGTAAGGTGGTGTTTGTTTTTTTTAAAATGTCTTAACATGCTCTTAATGAGCCAAACCTTTCAATCCGTCAGACATTTTGGACGTTTTTCAAATTCAGACGCGGTCAGATGTGTAAACATCTTAATGATCTAGACTTGGAAAGGGTATCTTAATGCCTTTTGTTGACATTTAATACACACACAAAAAGTTACTTTAATCCATGTTATGCTCTACTTTTGTATTGTTGTAACGTCCCACATTAAAACCTAATAAAATTGCTAAACATCTTTCAGTTATTGTGTATGTTCGGAAAAAAAGCGAAGACGTTTTTATCTAATAAATATTTGTGAAAAAAAAGGCATGATTTCATCTATACTGTCATTTAATATAACATAATACAAAAACAAATTAATCAATTTGAATCGTTGTTCTAGGCAAAAATAGTATATGCTGACTTTTGAAGTTTTATATTTTATTTTTTATGATATTATCTAGATCACTTGATTAGTGAAAAAACTAAATTACTTACGTGAATAATGAAGTTTTTTTTAGAGACGTGTATCGATAAGATCAATGGGTTAGGTCCCAATGGTGGTAGTTTATTTGTAGACTCTTTAAAAAAAATAGTTAAAGCTCTTAAGGACACTTACGAAATATATGACTAGTTAACGAGATCTAATTACAGCACAATGTCTTTAAATGTTTTAGATTATGTCATTTTGTTTCATGTTGCTAGACTATGTTAAGTTTATGAATCTAATTTTTTCCTTAATGTTTGGACGTGTTTATGTTTTGTAAAACTGAAAGTGTTTTACATTTACCACATTTACAACATTCAGACGTATTTTTATTTAAAAAAACAAACAATCTTATTGAATTCAGATTCAAACATTTAGGCATCAGATATGTGCGGTTCAGATTGAGACTCATAGCCTCTTAATAAACATACAACAAGTGTTTAGACGTGTATATATTTGTTTACATTATGTTTTTTTTATTAAAAAGTTTTGTATCTTTAGATAAATATGCTATTTAATTAGGGAGTATATGTTGATATAATTTTGAAAATTAGAAGATATTTTTTAAAAATCAAAAGATACTTTTTTTAAAATCAAAAGATACCATTAGCTTATTTTAGAAGCTATTATTATTGTTTTAGATAATAAAACTCAAATGATGCCTTGGCTTGGTTGGTTAATCTTGTTGCATCATAACATTAGGTCACAACTCCGAACCTTAACACTGTCAATATTTAAAAAAAAAACCAAAAATTAATGCAAAATAAAAAAAATCAAAAATTATTGTGCCATGTCATTGTTGAGGTGGCACATATATATGTTATAGATATTATAGTTGTAACACCCCCATTTTTACATATAGCAGCGGAAGCTAATCTGGGGTATTACTTCAAAGGTACAAAAGTCATAATCATAGAAAACGAATAAAAAAGAGTCGTTTATGAAAATAAGTTATCATTCATTTATTTCATCAGAGTTTTTACAAAAGAGAGGTCCCAACATCTGTATTTACAAAATGTGAATGATAACGGTTTTTCCATCTTCATGTCCTCGCCACTCTGTGCCATTAGTTACGTGAGATAAAACATGCTAAAAAGTCAACACAAAGGTTAAGTAATATAATTTGAATGCAAATGCGATATTCGGGTTATGTTGATATACACCAGGTATTCAAACATATTATAATTGCCATTAGCACATGAATCCGAAGCCTTAGGTATGGTGATAACGTTATAGCCTCTCGGGAACCTTGCCAAAATACCCGCGTGATTTCTAATGATGTGCAATTGGTTACAACGTAACTGGGTACAAACCTACGGGAGTCCAGTCCCAAAAGATCATTCAGCTCAATCAAGCTTACTATAAAGATTAATTAACGGTTAATGATTATCGGACTTAAAGGCAAAGCAGTTACTTAGGCAATAGTAAATTGAAAATAGTAACAGAAATAATTGCCATTCAATGTTTATAGCATTTATCCCCCTCGCCGGTTATAAAAAGAGTGAAATGCAGCTAAGAACTCACCTGAACAGATTATAAGTGTGAATTGAGCAAACTTATAAGAAATGAAAGTAACACTTCGTCATTGCAACCTGGGGCAATATATGTCAAGTCTTAGTTTTGATTGAATAAGTAAGATATATACAATCGATGTCGGTTTTTGAATATTAAAATTAACAAAACAAAAACACCTGTTGGGCCATCATAATCAGAATTCCATTCAGTAAACGTTTTGAGGATCTAAGGGCACTTTCAACACCAATCGTAAACCCAACAACTCAGTCAGAACGTAATACCAAGATAAAACTCCTTAATATGAAGCTCCATAGTATTGTGGTATGATATGAATCCGGGACATGATTTTTGAAAGCACATCGATGATGAATGAAAAATAGTTATAGCATAATCAGTTTTAAGCATTTTATTCAATATCTGGAATTGTTAAGCACGTCAAGAGTTATTTAAAGTTATGTCTGGTAATGTTTTGAATGTGTTTTTATACTTTTTCAAAATGTTACATTTTAAACCCTTGAGTTTGAAAAGTGGCAGAATATATCCTTGGAGTTTGCACTTTTATGACTTTGGTCACTCAAGTTTAAAAGATATACCAAGTAAACCTTGTACTTTAAAAAGTGACATAATAGACCCTTGTAGTTATAACTTTAATAAAATGACACTTTTAGTCCTTTTAGTTATAAGTTTCTGAAAATTATGATATATACCCCTTGCATGGATTATAATTACAAAACATGTCCAAATTGCCATGCAAGCTTATTTTAACATTTCAATAGACATTTATAAGTTATAATAAACTAAAATATGAAGATTTAACACAACGCAAGTTTAAATTAACGATTCGTTAAGCTAGGAAGTAAAACGGGTCAAATTAGGGTTTTAAAATGAAAACGCGCGGGTTTTAAGATTAAATTCTTTCATGACTTATCAAAAGTACTTATTTAAAAAAACATTATATAAGCTCATTAGGAAAAATTATAAACAATACGGTTTAAAGTTTAGATCATATTTTAAGTAAAAACATGAAATTAGCGTTCGTTTGTACAGTTTTTGGATCAAAAGGTATAACACTTAGGTTTTTGAGTTCAAAGCTTAATATTATGATTTTAGCATGATCATATGAACATTATAAAGGTATGAATACAGAATATAAGCTTAGAGAACCTGGTATTGAGCTTATATCTTGGAAACGGGTCGTAATCAGGATTTTTAGCTTCGTACGCCTAGAATAACGACTCCCGGGCTTCGTTTCTTGGTTTCTTTTGCTTCCTTTCTGAACTTGATACTTCTTGAGACCTTCTTAGCACTTAATGGATCAAAGGATTGCTACCTATAATGGGTATGAGATAAGAGAGTGGGGGATGAGAATGAATGAAGTTCTATGGTCCTATTTATACTAGTTTGAGACCAAGGAGGTTAAGGAAAGCTTAGGATCTGATGTGAGACACTTGGAGGGTCTTGTTTAAGATGTGTTAAAGCTATAGAATGAGTTGTGAAGGCTAGGAAGCTAGAATGATGGTGTGGATGGCTGTCGTGGCTATTTTGGCTCAAAAAGGGGTGATGTGGCTTTCTTGGTGACCAAGGGAGGCAAGATATTTATGTTAGCAGGTGTGTAAGCTGCTTAGGGTTGCATTGCATGATTTATAGCAAGAGGAAGGTTTAAAAATGGTAAATATTGGTGAAAAAGGGGGTCGCGGGTTGGGTTTGGGTTATCTAGGGCTCGAATTGTGGTTTTTGGCTTATATTTCGCACACATTTCTTAAGTGATGATAGATACATGATCTTATGGTTGGTATTAAGGATTATCAATGGAAATTAGCAAGTGGTTTGGGTTAAAATGGGTAGAAAATGAATAAACGGGTCAAAATCACAATTAGGGCACAATTAGGGTTTTCTGGATTCGTTTCTTGTATAATTGAAGTAGAATGATGAAATGATAATGGATTATGATTGATAATGTTGTAATTTATGTTATTATAACTTATTTAAGTATTGGTTTAGGTTTACAATGGATAAAAATGAAGAAACGAGTCATGGTTTAGAAACTAGCTCGGTTTTAGGGTTTAGGGTTTTGAATTAGGGTTTTGAGTGTAAAATGTGTGTGAAAGCTTATGAATAGAATAATTAGGGTTTACACATTGTATATTGAGTGTAGTAGCTTGCACATAAGTGATGGTGAAGAAATTAGAATGAAAATGGAGGTAAAACGGCTATTTTAGATATCATGCTTTAATGACTTGTACATTGAATCTTTTAGAGACGTGTACTTTGACTTGAAAGAGAATTTTATATTTCAGAATGAGAGTGTTTATATCGCTTGTACATATGCTTTAGTAGCTTGTGCATTCACTTTAGATGTTAATCCTTCATGGAATTAAGGTTTAGAGGCATATGATAATGGTTTAAAGCCTGTTTCGATATAATGTTGCGAATGGTACATTATAGGAATAATGTACTTTGTAAAAATGATATTATGATATTGACTTGATATATTATGATGATTGCTTGACATATATGAAGATAGGATTGCCATAGATAGGTTGCGTGAGCCCGTTAACAAGAAATGTTGCACATTGAGATATTGGCAAAGTAAGTAATGTAATGTAATAAAGCGAAAAATTTCCCTGAAAAATGTTAGTTCATATATAACTGATAGATTGTACATCATCTAACTTAATAGATGGATATTTACATTTATGAAAATTACGGGTTGTTATATTAGTTACACTAACAAGTAAGTGATTCTTTTTTAGTAAAAGAGTAGATTTTTCATACTTATAATTGTATAAAAAAATTGACACTTTTAACATATTTTTAAGTGTGGAGATAATTCGCATGATAACAGGAGATAATTTATATATATTTGGAGTGTTATCAACGTCCTCTGCGTTTAGCTGATGAGTTCATTAGGGTTTTAAAGCATATGAAAAGGCATGGTATGTATTTCTACAAGACATGTGTTGTTTTTTTAAGTCACTCTTCGACGGACTCATTCTTGAAAATAGGATTTATGAGGCACATGGGTTATTTAAGCAGCTCGCCAAACATGAACTTTGTCAAATAGACACAGTTTTGTACAATACTATCATTAAAGCCCTTTGCAATCATCCTTTTTATAATTCAAATACCTCTTTAGCTTCAAAGATGATGCTTCTCAGACAAATGTTAAAGGACTACTGCAATGCCTACAAGATGGATGAGGCCATGCTTCTTTATCTTGAAATGAACGAACGAGGTTTCAAACCAGATCATGAATCTTATATCATCATGATACGCAAGGTGTACAGGGTTGGCCGTTTTGGATAGGCACTTTTAGTTCTTGATGACATGCGTGCACAAGGTCAAATGCTGAATGCGTTCACGTACTTTTGTATTCTAAATGATCTTATCAACATCGGTCATATAGAAGAGGCCCTCTCTTTGTTTCATTTTTTGGGTGATGATGGCAAGCTTAATTTAAATATTTCTGTTTACAACTTCCTTATTCTTGCTGCATTCATTTCTAAGAAGCCTCATATTGCAATGGAACTTTTCGAGGACCTAAGTGTCAAAGGTATGATACTTGATCTCTACACATATACTCACATGATTGTTGGTTTGTGTGCGGAAGGTCTGATGAAGGATGCAAAACACTTGCTTCTTAAGAATAAAAAGAGTGGTATCCCGCCAATTGATCTTCTTTACAATTCTTTTATTCAACTATATCTAAAGAGCAAGTGCTATGATGATGTAAAGACGCTTCTACACAAAATGGCCAAAAATTATCACTGTCTTGATGTTTTAACGTTCTCATGGCTACAACATTCAGTAGCAGCCGGAATGCTAGATTCCACTAATTTAAAATTAATTGATAAGCTTAAGGAAGAATAAGAGGATGAAGAAGAAGAATAAGATGAATAAGCAAAAGAAAAAG
>BQNB010201555.1:0-10904 GCA_026074375.1 Tanacetum coccineum
AACATCTATGCATCAAAATAAATCCAAAAGGACAAACGAAATTTAAATTTGAAAACATACAAGAAAATCTTCAAAAATGTATATTTTGACACGAACTGGATAACCCAAACGTTGTTTAAATGAATACCCAAATACTCGTATCAACCCGGAATATCACGTTCTTGATCAAAGTTGGAAAATTTATGGTGTATTGTGGTGGTGTAGGGGCGGCCGAATAACACACTCACACACTAGTGTGTGTTTTATTTTTTGAAAATGAAATGATAATAAATGAAATGTTGGTGGATACATGGAATATATTTGTACAAGCTCTAGACAACTATGCTAAAAAGAAGCCTCCTTGTCCCTCTTGACCACCTTGACCGGATATGGCATCCTATGGGATGTCGGGTCTTTCTTTATCACTTAAATACTCGTAAAACTCAACCGTAAAATTTACCCCAAAGTTAATTAGCATTTTTATTCACCTTAATAATACTTTTCCATTAACCTAGAGTATTTACACGACATATTTACACTCTACACCCTTCAAAACTCATTTGGACATTAACGGACGTGTTTGGCTCATTTTTTTTTGCATTTATCAAATTTCACAGGTCAAACCATCCGAAATACAAATAACACAATAATACCTTCCAAAAGGAATTATTAATCACAATAAACCACAATTCATCACAATTCTCATAAAAATCTTCACCGTCAACACGGTACAAAATCTAAATAAACTGACAAAAGTCAAATAGTCAAAGGACTATAAATGAAATATTTAGAACACAAAAAGGGCAAAGGTTACATTATTTGTATTAACAAAACTATTGAAAGAGATTGACCATATGTTTGGTTTTGATAATTCAAGTCAGGATTCCCTAGAGTCAATGATGTTAATTTTGAACAGGAAATGAAGCTTTGTATTATGGGTCAAATGAGGTCGATTTTGAACAGAGGATGGAAGAGCTTATGTATTATGACACAGATGATGGTGCTAGCATTAGTGAAAAGAAAATGGATGTACCTACTTGGTTTAGTGATGAATATGTGGATCAAGACATAGATGTTGAATGGCAAGATGATCCATACCATAATGTTAACAAGCCTAAAGATCCTCAAGAGATCAGTGACATGTTTGTTGAACTTGATCAAGCATTGGATGAACTTGATCAACTAATTGAAGCTCAAGATCTATCAGATTTGTTTGCTATTTATGATCAACTAATTAATGATGAAGCGGATGTGGTTCCACTTAAGGTGGTAACTGAAGAAATGGGTGTAGAAGAGGCATTTAATGGTGATGATGGTGAACAAGTAGTTTCTAATGGGGATGTGATTCCATATGAAGTGTATGGTGCAATGGTTATATAAGAGGGAGTTTTATCAGTTGATGATGGGGATGTGATTCCACCTAAAGTGTATGATGTAATGGTTGCACAAGAGATGCTGGAAGACCAAACTAGAGCAACCAAGAGGAGAAGAGTGATGGCTGACAAGGAAGATGAAGATGATCCTCAATAAATGCATTTATATTTACTTGAATAAACTCTTATACTTTTGCTATGGTTATGTAGTAAAAGATTAAGATAGTATTGTTTTCTAAACTTGATCTAATAATTGTGTAATAGTCTAGTAATTCTTGCATAACTTTTGTGATCTAATGGTACGAAAGCCTACCAAAATGGGCAATCTTCGGCAATTGTATGCATTTAGATTAACTTTCAAATGAGTTAGTGCTTTAAAAATGTTCTTAGGGTACAATCGGATGCTATTTTCACCTGATTATGCAGCATATCAATCATATAATTTAAACCATTATCAACAAGAAACAATAAAGTTAAACATACTTACTAATCTCATTAACCACTAAACCAAGCATAAACCAAAACACAAAGATCAACAACATCGATTAGATCAAAAAGAACAAATCATAAGCAAATGATTAAACCAACCATAAACCACTTTCCAAACACCCCTTTAAACCAAAACCTAAAGATCAACAACATCAGTTAGATCATATTGATACCAAAAAGAACAAATCATAAGCAAGCGATTAAACCAACCATAAACCACTTTCCAAACACCCGTTTATCAACACGAAAGATCAAGGATGAAACAGAGACCATATGGTCTAAGCAAAACATAAAGATCAACGAAACACAAAGATCATATTCATACAAAAAGAACAGATCATAAGAAAACGATTAAACCATTATATTAATAAACATTAACATTACAGAATATCAACATACTCGAACTGAAAAACATGATCAAAAACCACAACCCAAACGACACACAACACAACCCCTTGCACCAAAACACTAACCTAGCATCTCGTCCTTCAAATTTTGTACAAATAGGAGCTTCTCATGCACACCAAGATGGGATTGATTCATCATGATTTGGAGACAAGTTACCTTCTCCATATCTCTCTGTTGCACACGCTTCAGCACATAAGCAGTTTCCACAGCCTCTACGTTATCACGTGGATACCTTTCTAGCTCTTTAATGTACTCTGCCATGATTTTCATAGTATAGGCCATCTTCAAACATAGCTCTCTACATTTCTCCTCAAATTTAAATTCCTTATCTAGTTCCCTCTCCATTAACATAAGCACTTGATTACCGATCATTGTGGATTTAGCAACAATTCCTAGTTCTTAAAGACGGTGAAGAAGGTTTGCCATTGAAATAAAGTATGAGAATGATGGAGTGTTAATTTTTAAGGGTTGTTAGGAATGATAGAGTTTGTGTTTAGGATATGGGTTAAATAGATGATATATGAATCTGAAACGATTCACAGAAAGATGAAGCGGTATCAATTAAATGAACAAAACGTTGCAAATTTAGTCCTTGAAATAAAGTCTTCATTGGGAAGACAAATTTTCCAAGTGTGGTGTAAATTCGGCAGGAAACATGAAATTAAATGATAGAAATACCCTCACGTGAGACACATAATGGGATAAATGTTAGAGATAATGCTTCGTGGGTTTTTTGTATTGCGACGTAGGCTTCAAGGACTAAATCAAAACAAACTTGGTTTCGTGAGTGATCTTGCATTTTTCGGAAACAATAAGGACAAAATTTGCAATTTACCCTAAATTTTAGAAGAATCCTACCTATAAGTAAATTCAATAAAGAACAATTTGCAGTTTGGCCCATCCTAAATGATATAACTTTATTTCGGCCTCTCCAAGCAACTAATTCAAGCTTCATCCCTGCTTAACATGTTGTGTACTTATTACACAATCAGAGACGGACCTACATGGATGTCGGGTATGGCACGAGCCACACCTGGTTTTAGGTCGCAAAGTGTAGTTTTTGCTCAAAAGGTATAATTTATTTGTTATGTGCAACCCTTATATTTGTGTTATTATAAATTTATACAAAAGCCAACACATTATAATAAATGCGCATTTATAATGCACTTCTCCGACAGGGTTGACCCGTCGGAAATCCGCCAGAACCCGTCGTCGGTCGACCACAACCGGATCCGACCCGTTTTTTTATTTTTCGATGCTATAACACAGTGAGTTACATGTCATTTCCACCTCTTCTTCACCTCTTCTCTACCAAACTTCTCTCCCAGCTCACAAAACACACACACACACCGCCCCAGTTATTTTCTAATAAAGGGCTATGCAATTGTTGAAGCAATTGATTTTGATATGGGGTTTGCTTGATTTGTGTTGGGAGATAACCCAATACTCTCTTTGATGCCTTCGATCTCTTCGTTGCTGCCGTTGATGGTGTGAGGCGTTGGTGGTCGGTTGGTTGCGTCGTTGAGCTTATGTGGGTCCTTTGTTTTGTGACTGTTCTGATTTATAGGGATTTGTTGAATCAGTTGTGGTGATGATGTCATTGGCGGTGACGAGATGGCTACACCTGCTCCCACTAGCGATGGTATATCTCTCCTTTTAATTAATTGTTCATTTTCTTATATTATATTACTTGATGCACCATGCAGATGTGTTTTTATTCTTAGATCTGATATATGTTCTCTCATTTTAGCAAAAAAAGCATTAGGTGTTTTATGTGATATTGAGCTCATTTAGCGGTTAGGGGGTGTTTGTTTCGGCTTACATACGCAGCTTATGACTTATTTGGTTTTGGGTATATCTTTCATAAGCTCACTTTTTGTTGCTTACTTTGAATATTTTCGACATGGTTTTAGTTGTGGTGGTACTAATTGAGTGATTTCTCATCTGGGTTTCTTTTTCTTGGTTAGTTTTTTATTCTTATCTGATTTGAGGGTTTTTTAAGGTGGATTTAGTATCTCACAGATTGTACATCTCTGATTTGTTATTTAGGTGTTCAATAAGTTTTTTGGTAATTTAATGAAATTGGTATACAACAGCTTAAGTTGTTGTTAATGTCGTCCGCAAATTAGTTTTCGAATGATCTCGCAAGTATTCGGGTGTTTGGCACCTGTATTATTCATGTTTCTTAATTTAATATTATTTGCATGAGCGTTTTAAGCTTGCAGCCTTGAAATTGGGTTGTTTTAAGATGCTGCTATTTGCATCGTGGCGGGGTGAGCTTTTTAAGCTCGCAGCCTGGTATCTGCTTAAATACACATACCATTTTCCATTAAAAACATGTTTAAATGACCAAAAACGTACCAAAAATACATTGTATTTGTATGTTTTGCATTTGTATTGTGCAGGTAACGGATATCCAAGAAAAGGACAAAAACAAAGCCAAAACGACAAAACCGAGCACGAGAACGGAAAGAGCATGAAAGAAAAGTCAAATCAAAGCCAAAAGTAAAAAAAGTTAAAATCACCCAAATTCAACTGCGACAAAGTCAAAGTCAAAGGCGGAGCCGATATTGAAGAAATGTTAAATGGGCCAACCCGTTGGTATGTGCTTAATTACACATACCGTTCACCATTAAAATCGGACTTAAATGACCAAAAACGTACCAAAAATACTTTGTATTTGTATGTTTTCAATTATATTGTGCAGGAAACGGATATCCGAGAAAAGGACAAAAAATCAAGCAAAAACGGACAAAACCGAGCACGAAATGGAAAAGCGTGAAAAAGACAAAGACAAATCAAAGCCAAAGTCAACAAACGTCCAAGTCAAACCAAGTCAAAGTCAAAGTCAACGATCGAAGCCGAAGCAATATCGAAGAAAATACTTAATGGGCCACCAATACCTATCTAATCGGTCGGGACAGCCCATTAAGTCATTATGTTAATTACCAAGACAAACCAAAAAGCCCATTTCCCTTTATAAATCTAACCGGCCCAATCTGCCAAAAAAGGCCCATATGCCTTAACTACCATTATCCTTTGAAGCTTAACTTTCGTAGTCCACAAGGGACTAACCTTGCAAATACATATAACACTCTCCGGGGCTGATGTTGCCAATCTCCAAAGTTTTATTATACCACAAGGATTTGACCAGCAACAACAACATACTAGTAGAGGGGTAAATTTTGTCAACTTGCCAAACTTCTCCCCTGCATAACAACACAAACAGACACATATCCCCTTTTCCCGCCATGACTCGTTTGTCACTATTCATCATCCCCTTGACATTTCCTGCAACAAAACTATAAAAAACCATAACTCTCCACCCTTCCCCACCTCATTGACAACTTGGCAATCTTGCAAACTCCCATTGGCCAAGGAAAAAGAAGGGACGAGATCAAAGGACTTGGGATCCAAGCATATTCGATGGCTAAAATCACTTATGGTTCTCTCTCACACAACAAAAACAATGCTGGACTCTCTCTACAAAGAAAGACAGCTCAAGCACTAGGGTTTTAGTATTTATAGGCATAGTTAGTTTATTTTTCAGGGTGTCGAATTTTTGAGTTCAAAGTTCAAGGCAGAAAAACTTTGTAAACCCAAAATATTGTACATTTTTAAATGCAATTAACTCTTTATTCATATTAATATCTTGTCCCATTTAAATTCGTTCTTATAATTACTTGTTTTTTAATTATTTTTCATTTACAAATTTTTCTAAAAATATTATCGCCAATTTAATCTACATTATTTTATAAAACTGTTTTAAGAGGCTCTTATATAATCATAATAAGTACTTAAAGTTTATATAAGCTCTTGTTTTCCATTTTCTGTCAAAAAACTCAAAAAATCAAAAATATCAAAAGAATCAAAGGATCATGGTGAATTAATGATGGCCATGGGTTTTAGAGCTTATGGTAAGGCAATAAGATTTGATTTATAATACTTTTTGAAATCTTATCACTATTCAAAAGCATAGGAACCCTTTGTAAGTCTCTTTTTTTATTTCTTGGCTTATTTTCAACTTTACATAGCTTAATTTTTTTGCTTATTTCTTGTTTTTTCTGCTTTTTCGAGTGTCTTATGCTCTACATGTGCTTGCTTATTGCTTGTGTACCATTTGGTTTAGTTTCTTGCTTTAAAACTTTCTTTATATACTTTGTTATTGCTTATTTTTCTTTATCTAATAGTAGTGCTTAGTTCTTGTCTTGTTATTATACCATGTTGCTTATTTTTTTATATGTTTATGTTCTGTTTCATTAAACCTAGCATAAACACCTAATAAACAAGTGTTAAACTGTATTAGAACCTTTAAGGGGTGTTTGGCATAAGACCCAAAGGTGGAGGTCAGTTTTAGTATAAAAAGCCCTTTGGGTCAACAAGTGCCATATTTAAACAAGCATTTTTTGTCAAATTCAAATCTTTTTACAAAAAATTTAAGTAAAAAAAGTGGTTTTTAATTTTTTTTATAAAGCTCATTTGAAACAGTTGGTGATAAGACAGTCACCAAAAGCTTATTAGATTAAGCTTTTTAAAACTGCTTTTAAAGGTTGTTTTAGTGTTGCTTTATTGTGTCAAAAAGAGTAGTTCAAGTCTCTTTTATGTCTCCTTAGTTTTGCTCAAATTCTGTCAACTTTTAAAAGTCAATTTTTAACTTTCAAAAGCCCCTTTTTCAATTCCATTTATCAGATATTAAATATTGTTTTTAGCTCTTGATCTTTTATGCACAAGCTTAAATGGAGCTAGTTTCCATATGTTTTAAGCTAGTTTTCAGTTTGTAGCTTATTAGGTTGCTTATTCCTTGGCCTGCATTTTGCCATTTGTTACTTGAAAGAAAACCAAAAAGGTGCCCTGGTGCTAGCACCCGTTTTTCTAGCTTATTTGTAGTAAAACCTTAGTTTTTTGTTGCTTTTCTAGAAAGCCTGTAAGCTACTCTTTAAGCTCCTATAAGCCAGAAAGCCAAAAACCCCTCTAGGTAGCTTATTTTTAAGCTAGAAAAGGGCCTTTGGGGCTTTTCACCTAACAGTACTAACTCCAAGTTAGTACTGCTGAAGCATTTTTGCTTATTGAAGCTTATTAATTTTGCTTATTTAGGATCAGCTTAGCTTTTTAGAGTAGATTAAGCCCATTTTAGCTTATTGTCTTTAGTTTAGAGCTTATTTAAGCTTATTTGCCTTTTTAGAGTAAATTTTAAGTGTTTAGTAGTTTTTTAGCTTATTTGCCATTCCAGCTTATTTTAGTTGCTAATTTTTGTTCTTAAGTGCTTATTAGATATTGCTTATTTGTCTATCTTAGCTTATACTAAGTTTTCATTTGCTTATTTGCCTAAAACCTGCTTGTTACAGTTAAGCAACATTTTAGCTTATGTATAAAATTTTATCAAACTGAAACTCCCTCTTTTCTTTTGCTTATTTTTCGGTGCTTATTTGGTAAGTACAAAAAATTTTCCTTTTTAATAAAAGTTGCTTTATTTTTTAGTGCTTTTTTCAAAAGTTTTGTAAAAAAATGAAAAATAAAAGTGTTGGGATAGGGAAGCGACCGAGTGAGCACTACTCGAATCGGGACCCTCCACCCCATCGACCAATACTTTTATAACACACGTCACTACCATGCTGTGCTACAATACTCAAACAGTTGAGCACCAACAGCTCAAAGATATTTTCCTGTAGTGAGTATTCATTATTAATTCTATACTAAGGCATTATAGCCCATAAGCCCATTAAAGCTATTTTTTAAGCTTATAACGGACTTATTATAAAGCCCAATTTTCTAGTTTTTATTTTCATAGACCATACAACCTTAATACACTTTTCTTTGCAATTTTTCACATTTTTCCACTTTCGTATTGCTATATTTTATCCATTTATTTTCTTTAAAATCAGTTTTTTAATTATAATAAATTAAATAAAAATCAAAAAATATTTTTCTTTTTTATAAAATTTTATTTTGTCCAAATTGCCACTTAGGAAAAATATGAAAAACTTTCGTAGGGTCATTTTGCAAATTTTAACTTTTTCAAGAACGTTTCGATCCCCGATTTCGTTTTCCCCCCCATCGTTATTGAACTCAATTTACTCCGTTTCCATTATAGTTATCTTTAAACTTCCTTTGTATCAATTTAAGTCCATAATAAGTAAAAAAAAAATTAGGCTTAATTTTAGAAATAAGGGTGTTTATTTGTGTGTCGTTTTTAGCTTACGTTCGTTTTAGTATAATTTGTGTGATTTTCCCCTCGTTTTATAGTGTAGTTGCCTAATTTTTCTCGTAGCTTTAGAAGAAAACCAAATCCAAATCTTTTCATTCAAACATCAAATATACAAACCAACTATCGACTTTCAATTCACTCCTCGTTGGGTACTACGACCCCGGAATAATCAATACATCATCATACTACTCTTCTCCTCAGTTTTTATTGATTTTTTTTAGATTATCCTTATTATATATATATTTTATTATATATTATTATATATATATATATAAAGGTGTAATTTAAATTAAATCACTCGTACCCATCTAATAGGCCGGGTCAGCCCATTTAAACATTATAAAGACTTTATAAGCCTTAAAAACTTATAAAAGGCCCAATTCCCTTTTTATTATAACCGGCCCATCACAAGCCCAAAACCCCTTTACACTTAACTGCCATTAGTCCAAAAGGACTATATTTGCAAATACAACATATAACCTGAGGGACTTAAAGTGCAACATCCCTCAAACTTATAACACCACAAGGACCATACGTGCAATAACATATAACAAATTGAGGGATCAATGTTGCCATATCACCAAACTTATACCCTGCAAACCAAATTACTGTTTATCTTCCCTAAATTCCCGCCAATCCCTTTTGGCACTATTCACCCATCGTTTTCACCCCTCACTCCACAACAAAACTTCATAAAACTCCCTAACCCACCACACATACAGCCAAAGTCCACCTTGGCAATCCCCAAGCTCCTAATTCGACAAGGGAACAGGACAAGAAATCAATGGTTATGATCATATGACTTGGGCACTACTCAAAATTGATGGCCAAGATTGCTTTTTGAGCTCACTCACACAACAAACACACCCCCAATCCCTCTCAGTAAAGAAGCACAATGAAGACTCCAAGACCTAGAACCTTCATTAGCTTGTTATAAATAGGACTCGTGTAAGCCTTCAATGGCAGTTAGTTAATTTTTTTTACAATTTTCAGCTTATTTTTAGTGTAAACTTTCAATATTGTAATGTTTTATTTTTAAATTAATGAAAAGCAAGTTTTAGTAAAACTTCTCTTCTTTTTAAGAATTTGTGTTTTATTGTTGTCAAAAAGTGTTTCATAAGCCACATTAAGCTCTTATATAACTATCATACAACCTGTTTTAACTTAAATATTAAGTACTTAAGAAAAATTTACAAAAAACCAAAAAAAATACACACTCTCAAATACAACAGCTTAATGGATGATAAGTGACTAGCGCAAACCAACCCCTCTCTTTATGTATCAATAAGTAAATATAATTATAAATACACAACAAAGGATCAGAATTCGCGCGAGATCAAGAAAACCGGAAGCAGTATAGAGTGTTCCCGGGTCGTTATGTCCCAACGAGGCTAGAAATGGATTATCGAAGAACGATTGATGATTGGTGTTTGAATGTAGCAAGGAATGTTTGTGAATTAATACTGAAAGCAAATGCACATAAAAATTAAACAAGAACATAAACTAGAATAAGTATAAAAGCTAGAAATAGCAAAAACACTTAAAACTTTTACACTAAGGCACAAATAAGCTCAAATAAACTCAAGACAAGTTAAATAAGCTAAACTAACTCTAAATAAGCAAATACAAAAAGCATTTTAGCTAAATTAAACAAGATAAACACAACAGTACTAACAACAGTACTAACAGGTTTAACTACCAGTACTAACTTGGAGTTAGTACTGCTAGGCTAAAGTTAGTACTGTTAGCTTAAGGTTAGTACTGCTAGGCTAACAAAACACAAAGAAACAATAAATAAGCAAACAAGCTAAAACAGAAGTTCACCTAACCTTAAAAAGGCAATTAAGCATAAGAATAAGCAACTAGAATGAACTGAAATGATAAATAAGCTAAAAAACTAAAACTGATTAACTCTTAAAATTATTTTGAAAAGACAAATAAGTTCTACTGAAAATAGTACACTAAAATAAGCTTAATCTACTTTAAAAATCTAAAGAAATCTTAAATAAGTAGAAATTATAAGCTGATAAGCTAAGTTGAACAACCAGTACTAACAGTTAAGACTAACAGTACTAACTTGGAGTTAGTACTGGTAGTGTTAAGTTAGTGCTGTTCCTAAAATGAACTAGCAGTACTAACTAACAGTTAGTACTGCTTGTTGAGAGTTAGTACTGTTCTGAGAATGAACTAGCAGTACTAACTTGGAGTTAGTACTGCTTGTTCAAAACAGCCTTTAACTTTTCCAAAAATCATTTTTATTTTAAACTAATTAAAAACAGATTAACAACTAACAAAGTAAAACACTTATAAGCAATTTTCAATCCATAATAAGCACTTAAGATAGCATGAATTAGCCTAGCAGTATAAACTTAAAACCAACAGTTCTGCTGAAAGTAAGAATAATAAGAAAAAGAGAGATAGACTTACAAAACCCTTGCTCTAAACAGGGT
>BQNB010201556.1:0-10904 GCA_026074375.1 Tanacetum coccineum
TACATCTTGAATCTCGGATTGAACAGATGCTTCGTTTAAGGGGAAGCTAACAGATTGATTTGGTTTAAATGTTCTTAAATGTTTAAAAGGCTTATATTTCTAGATTAATTGGTTACGAAGAAGATTGTTTATCACTTATTTGGAGTTAAAGTGGAGTTTCACAGGTTTGTGCTTTATCATATCTCAAATGGCTTAGAACATTTGGAGGTAACTTGTTCGTGCTTAGAAACGACGTGACATAGACTTGACAAATCTAGTAAAGGTGTGTGATTTCTCTTATGGTGCTCAATGCTCACATTTGCTATCACTTTAAGGAGTTACGTTGTTGTACTCAGTGTCTCATAGAAGATGAGGATTTTGTCAAGAGGTTGCGATCTACTTATACTTTGGTCTTGGTATGAGTTTGACGTCACATGGATAGTACAAGATATAAGACATAAGTTTGGGTTATTCTACTTCAGCATCAAATTGGTAATACTTAGTTTTCTTCATCAGTAATCATTACATAGAGCCTACATTCAAGAAATGGTTAACATATGGGTTTCAGGGGAAGCTTATTGTTAAAATGTTTAACCATTTACATGCATCATCGAGGTGAAGGTTTTTACTACTGCTAGTTATTATTACTACTGCTAGTTTAAGTTTCTACTGCTCAAGTTCATTTTTCTTATTATGCTTAATGGTGGGTAATTTGAGAAGTTAGAAGGCTTGGATTAGAAGTGTGATATTGGTTTGTAGTAGTCAAGATAAAGTTTCTTACATTCATAAGTCCCCTATTTGATTATGACAAAAAGGGGAAGAAAATTTACAAAGAAGATGTGCAACTTACAAATCATTGGTGGAATTGCATATATCCTTATTCTTTCATATATATATTAGCTTTAGGGGAAGTTCGTGCTTATTTTGGTTTTGTCATTATCAACTAGGGGAAGATTGTTGGGGATTATATTTGAGTTGATAAGACAAAACATATGAAAGATGAAGGACTTAAAAGACAAAGGAAGAATTCTTTAAAAGATGGAAGATTACAAAAGATTTCCTAAAGAATTGTAAAAAATGGAAATTTAGTTTGTTTCCTAATACATTCCTTTGGAAACTAATATCTATAGTATATAAAGAGATATAGGTCGTATAGTTTTTTTTGTGTCAAGATGTAAACACTAGGAAAAGTGTGTGTGTGTCTAGGCGTTAAGTCCTCTAAATAGACGCCCAGGGTTTGGTAGTTTTAGCCTCAAGGATCTTTGATTCCTTGTTATAGTTTAGATACTTGTTCTAAACATTGATCCAAAGGTAGAATTAGGGCTTGTAGAAGTCATGTATCATAGTGAAGATAATATGAAAAAACCTTGTTAGAAACATTGTTTTTGTGCTAATCTTTCCGCTATGCATATGTTTATGTTCAATGTTATTATTATCCTAGATAAAATTCTAAACAAACTGAGCTTAAACGATCATATGGTTTCCACAATTGGTATCAGAGCCTGGTGGCTCGTAATATCTAGGATCTACAAGGTTTTTGGTATTGTGTTCTTGATGAAAAAGAAGAGACAGATCTGTTTTGGCGATTTGGTGTGATTTTGGTGAAGTTAGGGTTTTTGCGACACTTTAAAGTGTCGTCTTTATACTTGAAAAAAAGATGACTATGATTATTTTTGGTGCAAGTCATGTTGGTAAAAACTAGGGTTTTTCATTAAACCCTAATCTGGTCATGAAGATTGATTCATCCTTGGTTCCAAAAAGTAGCGGGTACGATTGGTTTGTGAACAAAAGAACGAGCAGCAGGGTTTGACCATCAGCTAATCGTTTCTTGGTGTTAAGAAGAAGCTGCTGAAAACCCTAATTATCAAATGTTTGGTCGTTTATTGGTATGAAGAAAAAGGCAGCAGGATTTTGATCTTGATTTGAGTTTGTACTACTCACATTGATTATTATAGCTGATTGGGCTTGAAGGTATGTTAGTGCTTGCTGCTTATGTACGTGTTTTCGCTGTATCAAGAAGATAAGAAAGGTTAATACTGCCAATGAACACTTAGTACTGCTAATAGAAGTTAATACTGCCAGTATAAATTTAATACTGCTCGTTGAAAGTTTATACCTATTGGAATATTAGTACTTTGCAAGATAACAAGTTAATAATGCTGCTTATGTGAACTTAATACTGCCAATGCAACTTAATGCTGCTACAAGAACGAGTTAATACTGCTAGCCTTATCATTGAAGGTTAGTGCTGCTGCTTATGATTATTAGTGCTGCTTATGTAAGTTAGTGCGGCCAGGATACGTTAATACTGCCAATTCATAGTTTGTACTGCTATTGAAAGTAGTTAATACTGGTAGCTTTAGCAGATATCGGATAACACACATGTTGAATCTCGTATTGAACAGATGATTCGTTTAAGGGGAAGCTAACAGATTAATTTGGTTTAAATGTTCTTAAACGTTTAAAAGGCTTGTATTTTTGGATTAATTGGTTACGAAGAAGATTGTTTATCACTTATTTGAAATTGAAGTGGAGTTTCACAGGTTTGTGTTTTATCATATCTCAAATGGCTTACAACATTTAGAGGTAACTTGTTCGTGCTTAGAAATGATGTGACAAAGACTTGTCATAATCTAGCAAAGGTGTGTGATTTCTCTTATGGTGCTCAATGCTTACATTTGTTATCACTTGGTCTTGTGTCATCATAGGAAGAACATAGGATAATTGGTCAATGGAGATTGCGGTCTACTTATATTTCACAGATTTATTTATAATTTTGACGTCACGTAGATAGTACAAGATATAAGACACAAGTTTCTGGTGTTACAACATTAGCATCATAATTGGTATACTTAGTTTTCTTCATTAGTAATAATTACATAAGCATACATTCAATAAATCGTTAACATAGTGGTTTCAAGGGTGAAGCATAATGTTTAAAAGTTTAACCTCTTACAAGTATCTCCATCGAGGTGAAGGTTTATTTATACTACTGTTAGTTAAAATTACTACACTGCTAGTTTAAGATTCTCCTGCTCAAGTTCATTTTATCTTAGTGTGCTTAAATGTGGGTAATTTGAGAATTAACGGTTTGGAATAGAATGTTGGGATATGGAGTTTGTAGTGGTTAAGATAAAGTTACTTACATTCATAAGTCCCCTATTTGATTATGACAAAAAGGGAAGAAGATTTACAAAGAAGATGTGCAACTTACAGATCCTTGGTGGAATGATCCTTATTCTTTCATATATATATATTAGCTTCAGGGGAAGTTTGTGCTTATATGGTTTTGTCATTATCAACTAGGGGAAGATGTTGTTGGGAATTATATTTGAGTTGATAAGACAAAACATATGAAAGATGAAGGACTTAAAAGACAAAGGAGGAATTCTTCAAAAGATAAAAGATTTTGAAGATTCTGAAGATAAACTTAAATGTTAAAAAAGATTTATTAATATCTTTATTTGTTCTTATCCTTTGTAAACCTAATATCTATACTATATAAATAGATACAGGTCATTAGGTTTAGGTGTACAAAATCGTGTGTTCCATGTGTACCTAAAGTGTGTGTGTTAGGTGTGTTCTATACAATGTAGACGTCTAGAGTTTAGTTGTTTTAGCCTCAAGGATCTTTGATTCCTTGTTATAGTTTAGTAACATGTTCTACCATTGATCAAGGTAGAATTAGGGCTTGTAGTAGTCATTGTAGATAAGATAATGATGAAAAACCTTGTTGAATAACTTTGTTCATTATGTTATTTTCGCTATGCATTCTTTCATGTTCATTGTTATTTTTCCTAGATATGGATCTAAACAATCTGAGCTTACAATGATTATTTAGTCTTCACAGGCACATTTTCTTCATCACTATCAGATATCCAATCCTCAATAAATAGGGCTCCATTTTATTTCTTAGCAGTCTCAGGTTCATTATTCTCAATAGTAGGCTTTTCAACTATAGACTCACTAATAGACTCATTCCCTTCAACAAAATCATCTAGACTAGGATAAACTAAATAAGGTTTTGGTGGCATAAAATTCCAAGTATAGGGAGGTGGGACATCATTATACCTTAATCCAATTTTACACTTATTCATTATCTGTCTGTCTAGAATTTTACTTAGGTTTTTTGATGAATTTTCAAATTTTTGTATTGTAAGTTGAATCTCATATTTTTCTTTTGTAGCCAACTCTAGCTTCCTTTTAAGCTTTGTAATATCTAAATATCTTAAATAGATTTCACGTTTTAAGAGTTTTATAGCTTCCTCGTACACAGACTCATTTTTCTTAAAGACTAACAGTCTAGTTCTATAGATTCTAAACCAGTTTTATAAGAGACAACACTTATCATAGCTGTTCTTAAGTCTGTAACTAATTGTTCATTTTGTCCTTTTAGATCTTTTACACATTCTAAACAAGATGAACAAAAATTTGAGTCATTACATACCTCAGAGTTTGTAGAATAAGTTGAACTTGTTGCAGAATAAGCCATGAGAGCAAAATTGGTTGGACATTCTTCTGCTTGATCACTCCAATCATAGCCAAATCCATCACACTGAGATACTAAGGCATTTGAAGTAGTTTCCTCAACTGGCACAATCCTTCTGGTAGGCTCTCTATTCCTGCTGTCTTGATTCCTAGGTGCCCTGCACTCCCTTGCAAAGTGTCCTCTCTTGTGGCAGTTAAAACACTCCACCTTGGACTTGCCAAACCCAATTCTTTCTTTGTTGGTCATGTCCAGCTTCCTTCCAGTATTCTTTAGGAATCTTCTTGCCCTCATAGTCAGCATAGCAATGTTCCACCTTAAATCTATCTCTTCTAGATTATCAGGATTGATTTGTTATAGATCTTCATTATCTAGTTGTGGAATACTTGGTTGGCTGCACAGAAGGGAAAATTCAAAGCATCACTCAATTTTTCAAACAGTTGTTGAGCCCCTGAGTGCTAGCAGTTTTATTTGCTACCCTAAGCCGTTATTAAATGCTCTAGATTGCACTGTTAGTGCTGGCTAAGAGGACAGAAAGCTACTTTGTGTGAGTTTGTGGTTGCATCTAGTTGTCCCCTTGACCTTTGATTCATTAAGCTTGTAGGTTGTTGAAGAGGTCATCCAAACTCAATGACTCAATCTCTGGTTTGTTCCTCCACACAATAGTATGCATAGTCCATTCTTGTAACAAACTTCTCAAGAACTTCTGATTGATGTCTTCTTGTAGGATAACTTCACATGCATCTTAATTGACTAATTAGCTTTTGAAGCCTTCATTGTTTGGCTCAATCACTTTTATGCTGGTTGCCAAACAAAGTTTTTCATATTGCGGCTTTAGTAGATTTTTTTGTGAGTTTTCTTTTGTAGCAGTAGTATTTCCTCAAAATCTGTTTCTCAATAGCCTGCATCAGTAGGTCTTAGCAGCCTTTGATATGAGTTGAACTTTAAATTGATGCTCATTAGGAATTGACATCAACAAAGTGCTTCTTGCCTTTAACCACTGCCTTATTTGTGCCTTCTTTCTTCAAATACTTGTAGGAGGGATAACAGTCTCCTTACCATCAACAGTTTTTGTTACTTTTAGGGTGTGATAGTGTCAAACTACACATATTCGTATGTACCTAAATAACACAATTAGCCCAAAAAAGACCAAAAATGGCAAAATGTGCTTGTATTTGTGTTTTGTGTGTGCACGTACGGATATATCAAAAATTACATAGAAAACGTCAAAAAAACGAGCAAGCGCGAATCGAGGGGGAATCAGAAGAGTACAAAAGAAGCACTACAGACATCAAAGCCGAAGCCAGAGAAAGTCAACCCGCATGTCAAATCCAGTCATACAGGGTCAACAAAAAGTTCAACCACTCTAAAATGTACAAAACCCACAACATATCCCATTTTCACCTCAAAGTTTCACAAAAGTTAAAAAAAAATAAGCCCTATACCTTATTAGGCCTAAAAACCTTATTGGGCCTAAAAACCCTATGTTACTATACCCGGATACCAAAAGCCCATCTTAGCCCAATTTCAGCCATTCCCTTTTGTTTATTAAACTCCAGGGGGACCATTTCCGCAATTCTTGAAACTAGTTTTATAACTAGAAAATGAGAACAATAAAGGGAATCTTGAAATGTCAATTCCCCAAAGTTCAAACAGAATTACCCTTTTCAGTTGTAAAATTGGGAGCGAATTCAATGTTACTGTTCATCTCCTTTTCCATTTCACCAAGCAGTAAAAAGAGAGGGCAA
Organism: Tanacetum coccineum; assembly: GCA_026074375.1. Classification (NCBI taxonomy): domain Eukaryota; kingdom Viridiplantae; phylum Streptophyta; class Magnoliopsida; order Asterales; family Asteraceae; genus Tanacetum; species Tanacetum coccineum. The sequence continues at coordinate 6,214 of BQNB010201556.1, forward strand.
ATAGAAATTGAGGGCTTTATTGGACAATTCATGGGGTCGTATACATGATGGCAGGGTTAGAAAAGTAATATCAAGGCCTCACTCATACTCAAGTCACACGTCATCTATGGAGGAAGCATAAATTTTAGTGGGTTTTGCTCTATATGCTCTAAGAAAAAAAGCACAAGTGTGCCTCACATAGATTGCCACGTTGGCAATCCGTGTGAGGTCACACAATGATCTAACGGCTAAAAAGCCATAACCAATGATTGGCAAGATCAAGGGCAGAGATTGATGGGTTGATTGAGAGCCTAGAAGGTTCTTTGACAGCTATAAAGGCAAGAGGTTAGTGTAGAATGCTAGTAATCTATAACACCAAAGAACAATATAGAAATCTAGAGAGAGAAAGTGGATGGGAGGAAGGTTCTAATGAGAGAAAGTAACAAAGAAAGAAAGATTATATTATGTGTGATGAAATAACTAACCAACACCCTCTCCATGTGTGGAGAGGGTATTTATACAAAAGCATGTGGCCGGCCATGGGCCTCTCAATACGCTTTGCATGGGCCTTTAGCCCGATTAGCTTTCTATCTTAACCATATGATTACTCTACGAGTTATGACTAACTATATTGGCAGTGACTGATACTTTTTGTATTTCTAACAATCTCCCCCTAAGGGAGGTTACTCCAATTTACAAAAATTAGAACCTAGCATACTATGCTTTGACTTTAGTCTTGAGCTCATAGTCTTTAATTTCAATCTTTAACTCGTAAATTGATGTAGTGATCTTTGACTTTAGGCTTTGACTTGTATCTTTGACTTGTGATGAATGTGATCTTGCACATCTTGAGATCATCAACCAAGCATAATCTCTTTTTGCCCTCTTGTAATCTTTGCCATCTTTTGTACTTGTAAATTCTAGACCAACATGCTCATACTGTTCTTGATGTTGAAAGCGTGTGTAAACATCTTTCTTGATATTCTTTAACTTTAACACTTTGTCACTTATGGAGGACGTGCGGTATCAACTTAATACTTCGTCGCTTCAAGAAAGACGTACGGTATCAGAGTAGCGAAAGTCTTGAAACATGTACTTGAGATTTCATGATGTCTTTATATATTTTGGTCGAGTATGAGCATGTGGTATTGGCTTTGACTTGTCATCGGGAAACTGCTACCACCGTCATGAAATCTGCATAAATAGGTTAGTGATAAACAACATATATGGACGAAAGTGGCTTTTCTATTTCATCGAATCAAACGATGTTGTAACAACCACGGTTCCCCGTTATTCAGTATAAATACTGCCTTTGATCAGGTAGAATTCAAAAGAATCTCCTTGACAGGGTTTCACAGCTGCACTAGCTGTTCTTATTACCAGAGTGTCTCAAAGCAGACAACACAGTAAGAGTGAACCGGTAAGTTACTATCTTCTCGATTAAGCCATCAATTCGTGTTCGTCTTTCCTATGTCTAGATACCCTTGTGAGGCTTCCTATGGACATAAGATTGAAAATCGATTTAGAAAATCAGTCGGTGTGTCAAATTGCAAACGGTTTTTATGACACGCCAACAGTTTTATCTTTTTCAAAATTTATCAATTCATAAGCTGGATCGAATCGATATCCAGTATCACAAGCTCGATCCATATAGGATCTCACATGTCACCTACCAAGAGCTTGTTTGATGTTGGCTCAAGCAGGATTTCCATCTTCATTGTTTATGAAATATTTAGTATCACTCGGTATATGCTGGCATAATCACCAGGATAACGCGTTAGAGATTCTTAATATATATATCCTTGTTTTTCACATTGTGTGAATTAGCAAGCATAATTTTGACAGTGTCCTAATGAGATTTATGGATGATCTCTTTTGGCTCTAGACTCAATAGTGCATTTTGGTTTTAGTGATCAGAGGCTGGAGCAGACTGCACCTTTTCAATACCAACTAACTCGGAGTGAGAAAGTTGATAGAAATATGTATAAATCTCCGTGAGAAATGAAACATAAATCTTTTGAGAGATTCTGAGTGGCTGGGGAGGGTTGTGCATTGCATTACTGGGTCCATGATGTCAGTCTTCAATGTCAGCAATCATCTTTGTGATTCTTGACAGCAGATGTATTGACCCGGTTTCTGCCTAAGTGTAAAGAGGGCTTCTTTCTTTTCACCCTTTATCTTAACTTTTCTTTTTAATTCTTCAACCCCTTTAGCGCTTACCGAGACTTCATAACTAGTACCTTGTTAGGTTTGTTCTAGTACTAGCTCCATCTCAGTCGGCACTTTTCCCCTATTATCACTTTTACTCCTTTTTTCATAACCTAAAGGGACTACTACACTAATTAAGGTGGAATATCCTGGGTAGAACTCCTTTCTGATTCTGGCTGGATCTTGGGATACTATATCTAAACTTTACCACCTTTAAACTCCAATACAGTTAATTTAAATGGTCGGGCTTTGTACCTTCCACATTTCTGCCAATACGTAACCAGTTGCTCCCCCTTCATAGTGATCTCAATTAATCGAAAGAAATTTAGCACATATATGGGATAGCGTTCCACTTTAAGATCTTAATTATCACATCTTTAGCCATATATTTTAAATTAAATTTTCTCACCTTATAAAAAAGTTACACTCTTTTTAATATATTGGATATTAAATTGATAAAATATATGCATTTGGGTGAGAAAGTCTAATTTATTAACAGCCGATTATTGGAACATGTTTTATACTTCCCCCTCAAATTATTGTGGAATTTTATGGTGTTTTAGTACGTTAATTTTTGAATAACAAAATGAATTTTATAAGAAATTTTCAAAAATTCGTCTCAACACTATTATATATGCCTAATTTTTCTTTGTCTACTTTATTTATTTTCCATATTCACTCAGAGAATTATTATATACGCTGATGTTGGACCTGAAATTCGAGGACAAATTATGACTAAGGTCATATTGTCTGTTCTAGGCAGACTGGAGGTCATTCCCCGTAATCCATTCCACCAACGATTTTTTTATATGATAGCTATACTAAAAAGAAAAGAAAAATATTTTTTACTTTTTTATATTTTATGATTTTTTTGGATTTTTGAAATTTTTTTAACAAAAATGAAACTTTCGAGGACGAAAGGATCTTCAAATCTTATCAACAAACACAAAACGAGAGATTCGTTAACTCAAATCCCCGGCAGCGGCGCCAAAAATTGATTGTGTAAGTTTCAACACACGTAAAATAATATATATATAAAATATCAAAGAGCAATTAAGAACTTTCCTAAAGTCTCCCTTAAGAAAAGCTCACTCTAAAAGATATATATAATATAATATATAATACGTATGTTTTCCGGAAGTATGATCTCCCGGGTCGTTATCCCAAAGATTTGAGAAATTGAAACCTCGTTTGATATTGGATATTGATTTGAATGGGTTCGAAGATTGATTGGGTTTTCTATAACTACTAATTAAAAGCACAATTAAAAACAAGCAATTAAAAACAATTAAACACTTAACAATTAACGGGAAACAAATAAAACGCGACAAATAAGCAAGTACACTAAAATTAAGTCCTAAAAATGCAAACTAATTTTCTAATCCTAAAATAGGACTAAAGAAAATTTTAAGAAAAAGAAAAATATTTTTTTGATTATTTTTGAATTTATTATGAATTAAAAACTATTTTAATCTAATTAAATCCTAAAAAATAGCAAATAAAGTCCTAAAAATTGAGAAAAATAATTTTTAAACTTAGAAAAGTCTAAAATGTTGTAAAAGCTAAGAAAACTATTTTTAACTATTTTAAAAATTAAAATCCTATTTTTAAAATTAAAAATAAAAGCTCAAAAATGAAAATTAAAATTTAAAAAGGATGAAAGTGATTTTTCTTAATGTAAAACTAAAAGTATTTTTTATAAAACTAAAAACTATTTTTTTTAATTTTCGAAATTAAAAACTTAAGAAAAATGATTAAAAATAAAATACTTAATGAAAAATTACCAAAAATTCAGGGAAAATCTAAAAGGCAACAAAGATGACAAGAAAAATATAGCTAAAGAACCAACTTAAAGAATAAGCTCATAAAGCTTATGAATAAGCTACGGCTTATTTAATAAGTAGGAAATGAAAACTTGTACAAGAATTAAATGGAATGGTATGATGACGGATGAGCTATTGTAGCATATTGGTTAACACATTGGGTCTTTGAGTGAGAGGTCTTGGGTTCGAGGTCTGGCAACCCCACTTTTTGCTATATTTTTTTTATATTTGCTTTTGATCAAAAATTAAATATTGAAACTTATAAAACTCACTTTTTTGAACAACTTTAATGAAAGGCGTATAAGCTGAAAGTCTAAAATGAGCTTTTTAAATTCTGTTCTCAGAAAGTGGGCTTTAAAGATCACTTTTACTAGATTCCACATAATCACTTGCAATAAGCTCAAATTAAGCTCAAACTTAAAAGCAAAAATTATTCTAGGCAACTTATGATGACTACAAGCTATTTCTAATAAGCTTTTAAACTAAGAAACACTAAACCTTAACTGAATCTAATGATCAAACCTGCAAACTCAAGGTTTAACTCAAAAAGCACAAATTCAAATTAAGCTAATATTCATAAAAAGCTATAAATAAGCATGAGCTTTTAAAAACTAGATAAACAACTTTTAAACTATAGATCCAACCTATAAAAACAACAACTCAAAGCTAGAAATTAAAAAC
>BQNB010201557.1:0-10904 GCA_026074375.1 Tanacetum coccineum
ACATAAGCAAACATAGGCACATAACATTGTCCAAAAGAAATAAAAGATTTTGCACAATATTAAAAGCAGTTGAAATAAGTTTTGAGTATCATTTTCCCCCAATGGAAAAGAATTTAAAAAGTGGGGCTATGAGAACTTATCTTTAAGCAAAATGGTAAGTAACTAAGGATATGATCAAACAATTGTGTGCAACGGCGTCTAGACTCGACCTAATCCAGTTAATTGTCCGTTTTAGAAATGTGTTTTTAAGTGTATGATTAGGGTTGATCAAAAATTAAAATTTATGGTGTTTGTGTGTGTGTGGAAATCAAACGCAACAAGAGGAGATAAAAAGAGAAACAAAAACTATGATGTGTGTGAAAATTGATTAGGAAATGTGTGTTTTGAAATCATATAAGACAAGGTTGGTACTAGGTTGGGACATATGTGCTAAAATGGTGCCTTCTTGCTCCCTTGTGGGGTTCGAACCGCCTAGCTCCTCTAGGAGGGATTCTAGGTGCGTTCTAGCTCTTGTCGGGTTACTAAATGACCTAAACTCGTGATTTAAAATGTGACCTGGAGTTTTCTAGTATTTTTAATGAATATAAATAAAATTAAATGAACTTTGACTATATTTACACTATGGGTTTTAGGGTTAAATTGTCTTAAATTTGATATGGACATTAATGGACGTGTCGGGACGCGTTGCTTGAGATTTTAAGCCATTTGCAGGAAAATCTCCCTGAGATTGATCAAATATAATTATAATCATCTATAATGAGATAATTAAAGAGAATATTAACACTAATGATTAAATAGATAATAAACTAATTACTGAAAATCCTAAAAATTAATCTGATCGGAATAGAAAATGATAAAAGTCAAAGGACTAAAATAGAACATTATGAACTAGAAAATCCGCAAGGGTTACAATCGAGCATTTATGAAACCTTAATAGCTAAATTGTATTTTTTTAATGTATCGTTATTTTTATTTGTATTTTCAATTTTCATTCAATGTACTTTTTTTATTAATGAATTTAAATTTTAATTATGAATTATTTGAAAAAAAATCCAACATGGCACCACAAAAAGTGGCGTTAACCATGGAGAGGTCTTTTGGTGTCATGTGATAAACTAGTGTCATGGGAAAAAATGTCAAAGTGACACCCTTTTTGCCTATAGCACAACTGTATCCGATACTCTTATGAAAAGTATTCTTGTCAAGGATGGTGATACTTCACGGAATGATAATGGTTTGGCATTCTAGTTAGATAACTAGGCTCGATGAACATATTAGATGGTATTGCGTAAATACAAAATAGAAAATATGTTACATGGAATCTTCGTAGGTCCAAAGAGCTAACTATTGCGCTAAACTGTTGGAAAAATAGTATATGTTATATATATTTATGTTCAAAATGGAGATAATATGAATGAAATATCGTGTCTCAAAGTGGGACACGTGAAACACAAAATCTAGAAATCTATTTTAGGAATAGATTTAAACTTATCAAATAAGTTTGTACAAAATATTTTGTGTCATTAAAAGATATGCAAATCTTTTTTTTGTTAATAAAAGATTTGCTTACGTTGGGCAGTTATTTATCTTAAAAAACAAGACAACGTTTTCACTATAAATAGAGGTCTAGTCTCATTCGTTTTAGACACAACTAAATATGCAGCTCCATAGAAACCAAGTTCCAGCAATCCTTTCGATCAGAAATGTACGACTATTTTTGTGATTTTTCAGGCAAGTTTGTCAGGTCCGGCTGTACAAAAGCTTTGGACGTTGTACCCTGGGAAACAGACGACGAATCTGTTTTAACGGAATCGTGTTAAACACGAGCCTTGTTCCACGACCTTTTACTACTTTTATTTACTTATCGTTATATAGTGTCCGTCTTCTGCTTCTACCCCTTTCTGTTTGTTATTTAAATTTCTGTTATTTATTTTCTGTTAATTTAATTTATTGTATTATAATTCGATTTTATTAATAAAAGTGTAACAGTTTCCCAACAGTCTTAAAACAGATTCTGTGTAACAGAATTAAAATCACTTTTGTTAAATCGGATTAATTATTATTAACAGATTTTATAATTATAAACTGTTTTCTGTCGAAACCAAGTTGAGTTTCTTTGGAAATCAGTTTTAATAAACAGATTTTTAATGTACAGATTTGGAATTACAGATCTATAACGATTTTTAAAAAGCAGTTGTTCAGATCAGTTTAGTTTGAAACTAAGATTGAGTTTCTGTTAAACTGATCTAGTTGATTCACTGAAACCAAGATTGAGTTTCTTTGAAGCAGATCCGGTACAAGGTTATAGAAATCAGGATTGAATTTCTTGGATACCGGTTTATAACAGTTTATTTAATTGTTTGTGTGTGATCTTTCAGGTGTTCAGATCAGTTTATTTTGAAACCAAGATTGAGTTTCTATTAAACTGATCTATTTGATTCATTGAAACCAATTTGAGTTTCTTTGAATCGGATTTGGTACAAGTTTAAATAAACCAAGTCGAGTTTATTAGATACCAAATTATTTTAACAGTTCTTAACTGTTTTGTATTGACAAGTTTACTAATGGTAACACGAGTGTAACCCTAGTGAATCTTGTAAATGTAATTGGTGCGCCAGTTACTGACATGGTTGCAAATCATGACGAATTTAGATTCATTGAAACCAAGTGGATTTTCTTTGAAACAAATCTCTTAAAACATAAGTTGTTATTTTATTAGATAACTGTAACATGTTCAATGAAATCAAGAAGAGTTTATTTGAAACAAGATATTGATAATTATACAAGTTATTATTAAATATCAGATTATATACATCATTTTTACTAAATTAGTGGAAGTGTTTGTTTGACTTGTCTAGTTTATTTTAAACCGGGTCGAGTTTAATTATTAACTAGATATAATTCTTGAAATTTTGAAGTTTAAAAGTATATCTGTAGAAACCTTGTTGAGTTTCTTTAGAAGAATGGATCTATTGAAACCTTGTTGAGTTTCTTTAGATGAATGGATCTACTGAAACCTTGTTGAGTTTCAGTATAGAAATAGATCATGTAAAATAGATCTATTAAAGATCTTTTAATGGAAATTGACAACATCATATTACATATGTGTTTTGTTAAAACATTATGTAATAGGTGATATTGTTTAATTGTTTTAATCGAAAGACTTCTTTTAAAACGGTTTTGTATAACGGATCTTACAAAACATCAGTGTTTTAAACAAAAGACGAATTAAAATCGTTTTGTTAAGAAACACTTGTGATTAAGCATGTTGTTAATAGTACCAAAATTAGTTTCAAACTAATCATGAGATCTCGTATTAACAAAATATTTGGAATGTCACGAGTGACATCTAAAGGATCTGCTCCCGAACTTGTTAAAAGGGAGACCGATACTCTAGTTACGTGTACGGTAGATGCTTTGAAGCATTCAGAAACCTTATGTGCCATAACTATGCGTTATATGGTCTGAATGACATGAAAACTGAGGCCATGAGGGAATCCGACCTTAGATAATGGTGGATTAACACTTCGGTATCATGTCATGTTTATGGTGATAAGAGTTTGATTAACTCTTTTAATGCAGTGAATGGAGAGAACGAATTTGGGCAACTCTCCAACTGCTAATATCACGGGAACGGGAGATGTGATTTACATCTGGAAAAGAGTTTAAGTTAACCAACGCGTTGTACGTGCCGGAGATTCGTAGGAATCTTGTGTCCGGATGGTTACTTAATGAAATTTGGCTTTCATCTTGTGTTTGAATCAAATAAAAAAATTGAGTTAACGAATAACATAATTTGAAAATGTTTAAGCTGAATGTATTTTCTAATGGTCATTTCATTAAAATGAGTATGAATTCAGCTTATTTGATTGTTTAAATGTATGGCATGGTTGACTCGGACATGTTTTAATTTTTAACTCAATATGTTGTCTAATTAAACCAAATTGGATACCCTTTTTTGTATTGACACGGATTACAGAATTAAAACTTGTGTTGAAGCCAAATTGACAAGATTGTCTTTTCTCTCGGTTAAACGGAAATAACCGAACCCCTTGATATGATTCACATGGTTTTATGTGATTTGGAATTGATACCTACTAAGGTAGCGAATATCGAGTACTTCATCATATATGTTGATGGTGGTACAAAATATTACTATATCGGAGTTGAATATGTGTTTCCATTTCTAAATTTATGTGCTAAACTTAGAATAAGACACAAATTTATTGCTCTTGATACTCCAACAAGAGAATTGTTGTAAGAAAAGAACCGTGTATTAGAAGGTATGTTTAATGCCATGTTCTTAAGTCCTGGTTTAAGCCATGACATGTGGGGGAAAGTGATTATATCGGCTACTTATCTTTTTGATAAGATCCATTGTAAAGAAAATAAGATAGTTCTTATGAACTATGGACGAAAAGAAGACTATCTTATAAGTATTTACAAATGTGGGGGGATATCTAGCTAAGATATCCGTACTGAACCGTAAGGTACAAAAGATTTACCTGAAACTGTGAATTGCATATTCTTATTATATGCTCATAACAGTAGTACTTATGGTTTCTTTATGTATGTGATATACACAAGGATACCATAATGTAATAAAGAAGTGCTTCCTTCTTTGAAAATATATTTCCTTGTTAATGAAGGAAATTGGAAAATCATCTAGAATAGATAACAAGTATAGTATTAGTATGGGATGCTCCTAGACAATAGTGTTTTTATGTTTCTTTTGTGTTTTGGGGGGGGGGCATTGAGATACAAAGAGGACACGATAAATTGAATAAAGAGGTACTTTTCTTCTTATGAAAATATAGAGTCCTTGTTCACGGTATCAAACTATGAAATTGGAAGATCATCTAGAATAGATAATGAAGGGTTGTCCAAGATTAAGACAAATGATGATAATGAATCTCAAAGATGTAGATAAAATCAACCAAGGAAAAAGGTTAAACCTAGAAGAATGCAAAAGGGCAGTTCTTAACCCATTTGATTTCTCTTTATGTTAGAACAATGAACCTAAGCTTATTATCGACAAGCGTAACTTGTCCCACTCTGGCTCAATGGAAAGAAGTCCATTAAACTGTGATTTAATATATTCTTAACTTTACATAAATCATACTTTGAGTAGCTCGTTGATTTTACTTCGACTTGTAAACCCCTGTAGGCTGATAAATGGATCAGTCAACAAGAAAGAACTAAAGTCCACATGTGCACCATTGACAATTACAAGCAAGGAGGCAGTTAATTCAAAGATTTAGACAACGCTAAGTAGGTACATTTGATACCTTATTGAGGTCTATTTACCGACTAACCTCGATAGGATCAGGTACTTTGCCTATTAGCCGCATTAAGAAAATGAAAGTTTCGTTCTAAAATGGATGTGAAAATGAAATTTCTAACGATATTAGAAAAAAAGTACTATACATAGATCCAACATGAGGATGTTTCATGGCTCCTAGATTAGCAGAGTAATAATTTGTAGACTTTTTAAGTCATTATATTACTTAAGGAAATTCCTAATCACAAGGACTATTTAATTTCACCCATATCATGCAAGAATGTGGATGTCAAAAGTTAATGGATCATGATTGTGTACTTCCTGTGTTTATAATATATGATGAATAATTATTACTAGAAGTGATAAAAAGATAAACAATCCACTAATGATATGTTGGAGTCAAGACTGACATGAACTTCATTAGTTGTTGAATACGGTTCTTGGAACTAAGGTTATGTGAACCAATATGGATTTATTTTAAAGTAAAAACATTATAAGAACAATATTATTAAGAGGTTCAATGTGAGGGATTCCGGCCTAGCTAGAATTCAATAACATCTTTTAATCTAAAGGTTTTAACCTATACATTGAATACGTCGAAAGAATATTGCGGGCTGCTTATGAGTTTAATGACTTGCGTCTGAACCTGATATAGAACTTAAGTCTCAGGTTAATTACTGATATACAAGTAATATTCAATGGGAGGACCATGTTGAATAAGTATTACATGTAGTAATATAGAATTCCACTATGGATCGATTTCCGACTGCTATCAAATATAGATGTTAATGCAAATTTGGATTCTTACTTAAAATAAAGTAGAGACCACTATAGACGGAGAACTTAACGCTAAGTACAAAAGCTATGTCTAGAATCTTGAAAGTATTCAAACAGACGCTTATAGCAATCTATGTTGAATAATCTGTAACTTTAACATTTAGCAAACTTGTATAGAATATTCGGATATTAACTTTTAATTCGTAAAAGGACATACCAATATAGCGTAAACCCGGTAACGGCCATGTTTATACAGTGTGATGATTCCATTTCTGAATCTCTTGACACAAGCTACCACAATATCACAAATGTAAAACGGTAAGATTTCGTAGACATATTTATATCAAACAAGACATTTATTGGCGCCGACATCACTACTCCTCAAATAAGGTTATCACGATGACTACGTAAAGTCATGGATACAACATCGCTATCGCTTACGAAGCTTAATCATAGAGTTGTTTATTATGAGAGTCCGTCTAAAGAATGTACCAAAGCCCTTAAAGGAATGATTTTCCATAAAGTAAAACTACCCCAGTTGACTGGTAGATCCTCCAAGATCGGTTCAATAGACAACCTAATTCATTAAGATCAAGGGGGTAGTCACGTCAATAATGTAGGTGTTACTTAAAATTGTCTACATCCTAGTCCAATCTATAACATATGTGACTTTGTTGAGGTTAACAACCATATGGAATTTAATGATTCAGGTTGAAATCACTAAAGCATAATTGATTCTCAAGATGAAATCGCAAAAGCATATGTTTTTTAATAATTTCAGATGAAAATCACCTATTGAGAAGAGTCGAGTGGTGGCCGCTTCGAAGGGAATTGTATGGGCGCAATTCCTAAGAATCTCTTTCAGAACCTAGCTAGTGTTACATGACCCATAACGGACGCCACGACTATAATAGACTTGACCAAGGTCAGGAGAGAGAGTCATTGTGTGAGTGTGTATTGTCGTCTACGTAAATCAGATGCTGAGTTTCCAAGGACATCGCGTCTAACATCACAATCTTAGGGGACAAATGCATCTCACAAGGGAAGGAATTCAAAGGTCACACCTACCTAACCATATGCAGACTCAACCGCAGAAATATTCGCCGAAACATTGACGTCTGTGTTTTTCGACCGAGATTTCATTTCATTGGGCGAATTTTTGAAAAATATAATATGTTCAATAATATTCTTTAATTCAAAATAGTAGATTTCAATGCCTACAATGAGATAACGTTGAAGAGTCTCTCACAAAGTGGGACAAGTGATGAACACAAACAATCCGAACAACAACTGTTTTAAGGAATAGAATTTAAACTATCAAATAAGTTTTACCGAATATATCTGTGTAATTAAAATGATATCACTTAAATCATTTTTATGTACACGTAAAAGATTGCTTCTCTACAGTTGGTCATTATTTATCTTTGAAAAACAAGACAACGTTTTCTACTATAAATAATCGGCATAAGGTGCCTCATTTTGTTTTAGACACAACTAAATATTTAGCTCAATAGAAACCAAGTTCCACGCAATCTCCTTTCGATCAGAATCTGTACGACCTTAGCTTTTCGAATTTTTCTAGGCACCATTTGTTCAGGTCCCGTGGTGGCGAGTGAACAACTTCTGTGGTGGACGTTGAGAGCGGGCGTGATGGGGGGAAACAGACACACAGCGAATCTGTTTTAAGGGAATCGTGTTAAAAACACGAAGCCGCGTGTCCCACGACCTTTTACTAGCTTTATTTACTTATCGTTATATAGTGTCATTGTCTTCTCTGCTTCTATCTCCCTTGTCTATCTTTATTAACATTTCTGTTAATGTTAATATATTGTATATAATCGAATTTATTTACAATAAAAGTGTATCCAGTTTTCCCAATAATGTAGTATCTAAATTTCAGGCTTCTTCTTTATTTGTTACTCAATAGGTAGCTAAATTTTGACCTCTAACAAAATCGAGCTTTCTTATTTATCATGTTTAGTTTTGGTAAAATATTTATTTTTTTGGAGCAACTTCAAAATAAACAAATTCGAACTTTTTTATTTATCCAATTTAGTTTTGATATAATATTTAATTTTCTAAAGCACCTCCAAAATAATGTTTGTTGGTTTAAATTCATTATGAAAAGTGAACATATATATGAAATTTCCATCTTTAAAGAAGGGAAATATGAAATTATTTAATCCTTGAGATTACGATTAAACTTTCATATAATCAACCCTAACTTTGAATATTAAATTTCATATATACTCAAAGTGCAAACCATGAATGCATAATGTAACAATGTTTCTTTAAAGCATGTTGACAATATAATGAATTCTCATCTTTAAGAATGTGGATAGAATATAGAAATTGGTCCACCTGTGAAATTATATCTGAATACACTATAAAACCTATAAATCTAGAAAGCCATGTGCGTGGGGCGAGAGAGAGCGAGGAGGGCGGGGTGGGGGGGGTGTATACTTCATATTCTCATTTTGGATAATTTAGAGGACGAAATTTTCCCAAGTGTGAAGTACAAGATCAAGACGCTTGATTTAGATAACTTCACCTATAGTATGGCGGTGATGGATGGGGAGGAAGACGAGTCAACTTTAAGTGAAATGAAAGTAGATACCGTCAGTCGATGGATGTTGCAAATTTATACAAAGTATATAGGAATCAACGATGATCAAGTTGAATCAAAAAAGGAACAAGTTGCTCAATGATTTAAGACTTTCGAGCGGATTGTCAGTGATCAAGATGCCAACGATGAGTAGCTTGGGCTTGAAAAGTTACTTATTTATGGTTCTTGATTTGGTTTTACTTCTTTGTGGATTATTGATATGGAACTACAGTTAATTCTAAAAATAACATTGAAAGAACTATGTGTTCTAAATGAAAACATAAAACAGACTTCAGACCAAGTTATCTAAATGATATGCAATACTTGGAATAACCAAAAACAATATCAAACAACTATCAAAATGCAAATGTTTCTTTAAACAAAATCTTAAAGCTCGCCGCCCAACGGGCGGGTCTTGAAGCTAGTATTTATATATTACACATTTGTGGACAAATCCACTGTCGTTTTGACAGTGGGCCACATTGCTACAGTAATAAGCTCCCATTTTTGGGCCAGCCCGATTTTGGTTTTTTTTAATTATTTTGTTTTTGTTTTTGTTTTTTTTTTAAATTTGTATGCACAAAGTAGGAGGAAAAAAAATATTACAAAAGTTCCGATTTATTCAGATAAAAAAAATACCCGCGGAAACATTTTCGATACCTAATAACTTTAAAATAATCGATATGGTCACAAACGTACAACCCATTATATTAAAAAAAACCCATATAGCAAAAAAAAGCAACACTTTAAACATGAGGCCCAACACATAAGCCATATAAAAAAATTATTACTAATATACACATTTGTCACAAACTAGCCTAAAATGTGGCCCAAAATCTTGCCCAAAGTAAAAAAAAAAACTAACCCAAAATAAGCCTGAAATCTGGCCCAAAGTAAAAAAAAAATACAAAACGGTCCCTCAACTTTTAACTATTTACGATTTTCTTACAAAAAAATCCCGTAAAAAAATTAACAAAAAAACACGTCAAGTTTTTATTGATCACAACTTTTTTACATTCATCGGCCAAAAAAAATATCGAACCGTCCCAAAAAAAGAAAATATTAACCCGTCCCAACGCAAAAAAAAATTCCCGAATCGTACAAAAAAAGGAAATATCCGGGAAAAAATTAGCCAAAAAAACCCAAAAATAGCCTAAAATATGGCCCAAAGTAAAAAATAAAAAATACAAAACGGACCCTCACCTTTTAACTATTTACGATTTTCTTACACAAAAATTCCTGTAAAAAAATTTACAAAACCATCCCAAAAAAAGAAAATATTCGGGAAAAAATTAGCCCGTCCCAACGCAAAAAATTTTTCCCCGAATCATACAAAAAAAGAAAATATTAAAAATTAGCCCCGCCATAACACATCGCCCAAAAAAAAACCCCGAAACGTAAAAAAAATTATTCGGGAAAAAATTAGCCCCGCCGCAACGCGCGGGTTCTTTTGCTTGTTAGTAACAATTGAAGAAATGAACATCAAAAGTTAACACAATTTTAGTAAATCAAAGTATCAACCAAATTACACAAAATCATAACATTAAAATATCAAACAATTTCACCAAAAGTTGACTCTTTGACCTGTCTAAAGTCAAACTTCTTCTATCTCCTCTGTATCAACTAAGTTGTCGAAATAAAACCCCTTTGGCTCGTCTAGTGGAAATTAGTAAACATGAAACTCGAACAAACGTAAAGATATATGGTACATGTGATGTAATTAAGAAGCGAAAGATCTGCACTTTAGTCGTTTTTGATGATAATTTGAGGGTTCATAGTTCGGATCATCATCACCACCACCATTATCATATTCGCCCTCATCTTTTATGATCCCCAAAGACAATATGATAATCGATAGATTTTAACCTCATTTTATCCATCCATTCTCTAATATCTTCATCACTAGAAAACGTCCTGCGCTTCTTGTCGAAGAATCTCTCATGCAATTCAGTCACTTTGTTAATAAATACTTCTTCAGTTACATAAACCTTGTGTTTTTGGATCCAAAAGTTAAAGAATTCACGCATGTCTCTTGCATTATCCAACGGGTATTTGTGGCATTCAAGAAAGTCCACCAAGAGATTGATTTCTTGTTTCTTCCCGGGGCTGATTATTGCACATGGATCTCTTGCTGCTTCCAAGGCTATTCGGGGGGCGGTATCTGTTGGGTTTTATGACCTAATTAACAATTAATTAACACGAGTACGCAGCGGAATTAAAGAACACATGTAGAACACATTA
>BQNB010201564.1:0-10903 GCA_026074375.1 Tanacetum coccineum
TTATCTCCCACATTCTCAACAAAGGCTCCTAAGTGTCCTATTATAACATTCTCCCACACATTCTCTACTCATTCCCTTACTCACTCACTTACATAATTTCACATTTGAATTTCAAATTACATACACGCAGGCACACACACAAAGCTTCTTCTAGAAGCTTCTCCTATACACTCCCTCACACCCCTTCATTTTGAAATTCAAATCACACATACACACACACATACATAAAGATTCCTACACACACTTTGCTAAACCTTGTCCTACACACCTTTTCAACTCACCTTTCCTAACATTCAAATTTTAAATTTTAATGTTAAGGTTCCCTTCAATCAAATCATGCCAATTCACACAAAACTCACACACACACTCACGCAACATAATTTGAATTTGAAAATCAAGTTTTCCCCCCTCACAACATCTACCATTTCTTCCCAAGTTTGTCATATTCTTTCTTCCTAAACCTTGCTAACTCACTAACTTAACTATGGTTAGCTTCTAACCCATCCTAGTACACATAAAACCCTCTCATAACATTTGAATTCAAATTCAAATGTGCTCTCTTTCACACAATGACAACTCACGCTAAACACTTTAATTTGAATTATGAAATTCAAATCATGACAAGCAAATCTTTCTATCCATCCCATGTAGAATACCTAAATAAATCCTTTGTCCAATGGTTCTTTTCTTTCTCTTTGAAATTTAACAAATATCCCTAAAACTTCTTTTATACACTTCATAAATATTTTTATCAAATGGCTATTTGGGTTGGTTGACCTTGAGTGTAAGAATGATTGAAAGATCAAAGCGTGAAATACAATTGAGAGTTTAGCAAGAACGAGTATTTAAAACACCAAAACCCGAAAAACCCGACGGGTTCCTGGTGCACTGGAAGCGCGCTGGCGCGTGGGTAGCGCTCCAAGTGTTGTTAAGATTGCACCACTTTTTGGGGTCTTGGCCCTATAAATACCCCTATTGCCTCTTTTATTCCTCACATCTTGCCATTCTTTCTTTCCTTTATTTTCTTTTCTCCCATCCTCTAAGTCTAACACATTCTTGTGTTCTAATCTTCTCATTTTATCATTCTATTTAAGAGAAGACAACTCCGCAAGAGAGATACACAAGTGCCTAATCCACACTTGTGTGTTGAGTCGAGGGTCTTCTATTTTATACCCTTTTTACTAGAATCCAGTCACTAGGTTAGGTTACTTGATTCAAAACAATCAACATTCATTCAATTTGGTTGTAACAGAAGTCTTGTATCTTTGTGATCAAGCCCCACTAGTACAAAAAGTGGTATTGGTCACACCAAAAATGTGTGACTATATACATATAGTCACACACGCGAAAAGTTTCGTGTGTGACAAAAGGTCGCACGGCCGTAGGTCACCTACGGTCACGCATTGAGTTAGTCACACATAAGAAAGCTTTAGTGTCCGTATCCACGTTTTTTGTGTGACTAAATAGGTATAATTTAGTGACTGTAACAATGTACAACCAACAAAGCATGTTTTTTTTGTATATTTAGTCACATACAATTAAACATAGAATGGCCAAAAGTGTTAATATGTGTGACCATATGGTGTTTAAAGTGAAGAAATGTGTATTTTGTGTGACTATTGTTCATCCAATGGCCACATGAATTTTATGTTTGTGTGACATTTTGTAATATTAAGCCACACAAAGCATGTTTGTTTTAGGTATTTAGTCACATACAACTAGGCATAAAGTGACAAAAAATGTTAATAAGTGTGACCATATGGTGTATAAATTAAAGAAATGTGTATTTTGTGTGACTATTAATCATCCAATGGCCACATGAATTTGAAGTTTGTGTGACCTTTTGTAATATTTAGCCACACAAAGCATGTTTTTTGTGGGGATTTAGTCACATACAAGTAACCAAAAAGTGGCCAAAAGCGTTAATAAGTATGACCATATGCTTTGTAAACTCAAGTAAATATATATTTTGTGTGACTAATGTTCTCCCAATGGCCACATGAATTTTATAATATGGAAGTGCGGGGAATCGAACCATGTGCCTCTCGCATGCAATGCGAACGCTCTACCATGTGAGCTACACTCCTAAAATGTAATCAGTATACATGTGTTTTCAATAGAGAAACTTGCTAATCAAATAATAAGAGTTATAATGCTCTTAATTATACTTGAAACACTTACAATAGTATCTGACATGACCTGTGAATTGTTATTGAAGTTCGGCTATTGCTGTCATCTCATCCAAATATAAAAGATCTTACCCAACGAATACCAAGAGTCCAAAATATAGCTGCAACAGCAAAAACAAACATGAACCAAATGATTAAGCATCACAAAATACTAAACTTAAAATAATCTTTATGCGAAGTTATTGTCTAGTGGGATAAATTGCATCGGATATTATGTATAAGAAGATGAATGTCCTTAATCGTAATGGTAATCCAGGATTTGATGCAAGTATATTATGTGAAAGAAGTTTTCTAAATTGCGTACCTTGTCGACTTTCCTAGAAGAATGTCCATCAAAGAGAAATCATGATGAGGGGAGCCTGCAATAACGGACGATAAATATATCAACCAATAATTTCATACACAGATATACATGTGTTATATCACGTATGGTATGATGAAAGGCCTATATATCACGAAAGGCAGCAGTACTAATGTTGTATTGGCCGCGAGCAGTACTAATTTTCAAAGGCTGTGACTTAAAGGTTCTCATAAAAGAATGCATGTACTGTATCCATGTTTAATGCAAAGTGCAGAACCAAATAGTATTAACATTCTTGTATTCGAACATTATTAACCACGAAGGCAGCACTAATTTCTTGGCAGCATAAACATATGAATTATTTGAAGGCCAATATTATATTATTATCACGAATAGCAGTATTAAGCTCGACATATATGAATACAATACATAAATATTGCCTACATTGCCCAGATATGTTTCAACACTGTAACATCCAACATCCACATGCTAATAACGTTCGTTCCCAAGTGATACGCATGAGTCACCCGAAACCGGGGAGGCAATCCCAAATAGATCTATTTATAACACTCGCGCTTCCAAACCAGAAATTAACAGTTCATGATTCATGGGCATTGTGGGTTCTCGCTACTTAGGCAAACACATAATCATGATAAAATGTACACTTGCGTCCAATTTGTAAAACAAAGCATGTTTCTCACCCCAAAACTTGTAAATCAATAATTGTAAAACATGGGGCTATGAACTCACCTTGATCAACGATCAAGATCAAATAAACCGAATAAATCACAACGAAGCAGCAACGATCTCGACCACGACCTATAATTATGTCGCTCGATTACAATATGTATAAAGTACTATCAACGATGTGTGATACAATCGTTACAACGAAAACATATAATAATTTATATATATGTTTACATACATATATGTGATAAGAAATCCACTTACGCGTCCTAACCTTAATACTTAGTTTATTTTATATACTATTTTTCATTTTTACTACCCGGACTAACTATAACACTACTAGTAGTAACCATTATTATACTACCAGTACTAATGACAAAATTACTCTACCAGGAGTAACTAATATACTACCAGTAGTAATGACTATAACTACCAGGAGTAACTATGAATACATAATTCCTAACACACTTAATTAAAAATCTTTCTATTTTGAATAAGTTTCCCTTTTTAGTAAGTCTCGACACAATATTATGTTCATAATAATATTTATTCACCTCGTTGAACCTTCGACGCTTAATTAGTCAACAATCTCTCATAATGATATCACATTCTGGCTATTACGAAAAGTTACCGTTTTATACTTTCCATATTTAGAATCGACCAACGGTCTCAAAAATAGTACTTACGATAGTAGAGTAATCGATATATTTTTATTAATCGAAATCACCTTCACAACACGTGAACGTTTATTAAAGTCTTCTTTGACTTTTATAAAAAATATATTTATTTTCTAAGTCTGACCTGACCAAAACGACCCACTACATCACATTTTCACAACTCGGGTTCTAAAGAGAATTCATGCGAAATGATATTCCGAACAACTTCTTAGTTTTAGCCGAGATCCAAAACCCAACAGAAAATGACCAAAAAGCCCCTACCAGTATTACTCTGCCGAAAAGATTACCAAAACGCCATACCTGCGTTTGCGATTTTACCCTATAAAGGCGTCTTTAACACTAGAAAACCTCGCATAAAGGTAAAACGTTATTTTGAACAACTTTCCAGTTTTGTCCGAGACCTGAAACTCGACTGAAATGGGCGAAAACGCACTCGCATCAAGTCTGATGTAGTGTATTAATTTCCAAAAAGCCAGATTTTGCCCCCGCCTTAAGACCCGTTATCACTCGCTTTTAAAACTAGCGAGCCACGCAAAATAGTAAAACATCATTCCGAGCAACTTTCGTGTTTTGCCGGAAGGCCGAAACGGACTCGAAAGTGCTTTTAAATCAGAGACAGCAACTATTATTTTAACAAATGCTGGATTTTTATACATCGAATATATATCTCGTTTTCGCTCTAACTTTCTCGTTATTAGGAGTTAGAAGCTCCGTTTTATATCGAAACGATCGTCTCGGAAAGCTTTATTATATTTCAAAGCCTAAATTCAGATTTTACAAAATCTCCATCCTCGTTTGGCGTGCTAAACTTTCTGCTCACAGTGAACTTATTACAAACCACGCCAAAATCCGTTTTCGACCAACAAGCTCATCAAAACTACATCTAACATGACATACAATTAACTTAGCCCACTAAATCCTTATAACGCCGCAAGGTTCAACCGATTTCATCACATATACACATATTTACATAAATCAATTCGAATGAATGAAATAATTTAAATAAACATAAAATGAAAGCTCACTATGCTATATGGAGCCAAGTCGGGAAACACAAGGCACTCGTCTTGTCCTTCTTGCTTCTTAGGTCCGTGGCGCACCCTCACCCTAAACAAACCAAAGCCAAACACGAATCCCGAACTAAAACCCAATAACTTTTAAATAATCAAACACACCCCTTTGTGTCTTGTAAACCCGTCAACCCCAACCTTCCAGAGCAAAAACCACTTCCTTTGAACCCTTCTTGTTTCGAAACCCAACCCGAGACCAAACAAAACCGACCCAAATCAGCCCCAAATGAGTAACCCATTTATAACCATTTCTCTTGTTGTCTCTCCCTTGGTTCGAACCCTCAACCGAACCCAATGACTCCTTTGTTTCAAAAATATTCCACTTCACATAAACCTTGATGTATATCCATTTTTAATACCCATGAGATCAATTAATGATCTCTAACCCATAATTTATTGATGTGTAAGAAAATCAAAACACCAAGGAGTGGTGTGGTTGTATATATCGTTCGAAAACCACAAGGAGAAAAGGGAGGGAGAAACAAACTAAAACTTGGTTCCTCCTTGTCTTAATCATTGTTTGTGTGATACTTGAGTGTGTTTATAAAATCAAAAAAAATCAAAATGGAATTGTGTGTAGGGTTGTGGTGATACTCGGCAGAAAACACAAGACAAAAAGGAAAAGAAATGAGTTTTGCTACTAGCTACTTGTATATATCTTGTATAAATATCTCATAATATCTTGTGTAAATATCTCATAATATCTTGTACCCACTTTTAATTAAACGCGAGCCTTAAACGCGAGCTATAACCAAGGTCAGGAAACAAAGATGACATGGTTCATAAAATAATATTTTATGATCATAAAAATAATAACGAGACACGTCGTAAATTTTACGAAGTCGTAACCGAATAACGAACTGCGCAGGTCAAATGTCGACTCGCGAAACGTCAAAAATAAAAGTAATCAAATCTTTTCCAAATTTTTCATAATAAGATACGAAAATATTTATTAACGACAAATAAAATTTTAAATGTCGACACTCGCTCACGGAAACTCGTAAAATAATATTTACGACATCGGGCACGCGATCGTCGTACAATGAGCTAAAACACGGGGTGTTATATATATTATGTGAAAGAAGTTTTCTAAATTGCGTACCTTGTCGACTTTCTTTGGGACAGAATGTCATCCTAAAAGAGAACTTCACGATGAGGGGCCTGCAATAACGTACGATAAAAGGATATCAACCAAGAATTTCATACATAATATACAGTGTTATATCACAATGGTATGATGAAAGGCCTATATATTCACGAAAGGCCAGCAGTACTAAATGTTGTATTGGGCTGGCCGCAACAGTACTAATTTTCAAAGGCAGAACATAATTTTCATCCCAAGGAGCCGTACAAAGACAACACAATTTTCAAGGATCAGTAACTAATATTGTATTGGCAGCGAGAGCAGTACATAATTTCAAAGGCTGTTTTGGGAAAAAAACTTGAAGGTTCTCATAAAAGAATGCATGTACTGTATCCATGTTTAATGCAAAGTGCAGAACCAAATAGTATTAACATTCTTGTATTCGAACAATATTAACCACGAAGGCAGCACTAATTTCTTGGCAGCATAAACATATGAATTCTTTGAAGGCTAATATTATATTAATATCATGAATAGCAGTATTAATATACACACTTATACTTCCAAGATATACACGCAATACCATTCTTAGTAAAAGCATGCCTGAATCTGAAGACCGCCAATGCACGCCTGAATCTGAAGACCGCCAATGCACGCAATATTAATATAAAACCTATACAAACCTAAATCTGAAGGGTAACCGCCAAGACCCGCTCAATGCCTGAATCTGGATCACCACGAACATCATGTGACCACAAACTATTAAAAGACCTGTGAATTTTTATAAATATGCAATTCAGGAGTGTATTTGAGCTTTTTAATAGGTTTGAAAGAAAATCCATTTATTTCATCAAGAGTGTAATACGAGTAATAGTTGTGCTAACCTTTTATATGAATATATTAGAGGTGAATTATATGCTAATGCAAAAAAATCTTTCTGTTGCACAGCTATGGGGAAATTGTACTCTCCTCATTCTTTCTTCCATATCAGAATCCAAATGAACCCCAGGTGATTTTGTTGAGGTACGATTAAGATGCCCATTAATGTCAAATTCACCTTAGTCTCTCAGGCAATCCATCACATTTTTATAAGAAGTACAATAACCCCGTAATTCCCATAGTCCTCTAGCATCCATCAGTCAGCTGATGCTATCACAATCAATCTACACAGACAAATCACAGACCAATACAACATCATAGTTAGAATAAGATATAGTGATATACTAGTACAATTTTTAAGTCAGGTCATACGGGTATTTTTTTTAACATAGGTTAGATTCACCTGTAAGAGGGCTATTTGGTATTTTACTACCACTTGTTAGACTCAAGCTTTCCTTTGGGTTGGAGTGATACCATTCCTTTCACATGATGGTTTTAGAATGTGAAGTTTTCCACCAGCGGATGATGTTTTGCTGATATCTGGTTTGACAGAGACGGGTCGATAAGAGAGTGAGTGGTTCAAATGTGAGAACTCTGATGCTACAACTTCCTGACCTTTAGCTTTGTCTCATCAGATGAGTTTAAAGCCTAAAAAAATCAAAATTAAACAGTCAACCAATTATAATGCTAAGGAAGAACTTTACATAACATGTTAAAAATAAAAAGCCTTTCAAATCCTAAGACTTTATTAATTGAATCTCAATCAATTAGACTAACCAGATACACCATATTCTTTTACTATCACGCATTCACGCCCATGTACATACGTATTATAATACACTTCAGGGCGACTTTCTACCCATTTGATAACCCGTTTGACCAGTTAAGATAATACTGCAACCCCAATCAGAGTGAATGGTTATAAACTTCACCTCTGTATTTCTTAATTGAAACCATTTGATGTGTATTTACTTTATTCAACTTGAAGGCATTACTAGTTTGGTTATTTATCACTGACATACTTACCTTCTTTGCTTCTAATTTCCTCCGCTGCAAGAACTCTAATACTGATGGCACTTCTGAGCTACTTGCCAAAATTGCCTATAATTATTGGAGATAAAATAAAAGCCACAGATTAAACACAACACAACAACTTGCCATCATAGAAAAACCAAAGCAATTTTTACTTTCTTTTTCTTTGATTTATATTTGAAGTGCTAAATAATATTACAAATACATATTGGTATAACTATTAATCCAAACTGTTAAATAAAAATTCACATTGGATGAGTTTCAACTGATGGATAATAATATGAACAATATAACCTCATTCATAATTCTCATTAAAGAGAAAACAGAGCCAAATGGCCCAAAACATTCATAGATCACATTAGGCTTTCAGAATAATACCTGTAATAACTTAAGCTATGACACACACGTTATTTATTGCTTTGCATCATCAGTTAACATAAAACTAATAAAAATCCACCACTCATATTGCTTTGTTGTATTAATGCTCTGACGATGTTATTTTCATTAGCATTGTATGACATATGCCTATTCTTTACATTACATAAAGTATTATTCATGGTGTTTGGCATCTTATCTTAGATTGTTACAACTCAAGCCTCAAAGAGACCAAATCAGAGCAACTTACGTAAGTAAATATTAGTAAAAAACATAAACTACACTATGTTGCAAAGTCATAAAATGGAAGCCATGGTGATTTCAGTAAAGAAAGTATGTACCGTTGGTCTCTATATAAGCATGTTCAGAAAGCAATACCAACCGCCCCTATATAAGCTTTAAGCCGCTTAAAAACGCAATCCCAAACATCACCTATACATGTTTATTTAATAAGCAACATCATACATCCTTTTAAAAAGCCGCAAATATGTAACTACATCCCAACACTAACCTAAATATGAGGGTTTAAAATAAAGACAACTTCAAACACAATTTATACTTTTTTTTAAGAAGGCAACAAATTTATAGAACCAAAACAAGAGTACAAATGATACAATACAAGGCACCCCCCCACCACCCAACTAATCAATCTAAGTAAAAGTGAGAAGGACCAACAAAACAAACCCAACTAATCAACCTAAAAAAGAAGCATAATGATAAAGAACAAAGACTACAACAAGCCAAGAATGGAACCAAAATTATCCAAAAAAGAAAAAGCCTTCTATGAACCTGGTAAGTAGCAGTCCCACATGACCAACCAAATTATCAAACACAACTTATAATAATAATATGTATAAAAAAGGGATTGTTTAGCTTATGCAATCACTTTGAATTTGACATAAACAATTTATCAAGCACTACTTATTCCATTAAATAAAAAACTCATAAATTAATTATTAAGAAATGTAGAAACACAATCAACCATTATGTTAAAATCGTATCTCAAACAGTCACAAAGAGCAAAATGATAGGAAATAAATAAATATAAATTTAAAAGAAAAAAGATGTGAATTGGGAATAACCTGAATAAGAGAAATTAACTGAAGAAATGGTGTTGGTTAATTGAGAAATTACGGTAGTGAGGAGAACGGCTGTGATGAAGAAGCCGGTTAGGGTTAGGGGATGTTTGGTAAAGGAGATGTTGTGTGAAAGGTTGAAATGAAAGGTAAAGAAGCGGGTGTTGAATTTCTTTTGGTAAAGAAGCGGGTTTTGATTTTTTGGGGAAAGGGGAGCGGGAGCCTTAGAAAAAACAAAGCGGGAGATTGAAAATTCATAAACTTTTGGTGTTTAAGAATAAACTTTTGTATGTCTATGGTTTAGTGTGACCATATATGACATTTGGTCACACTGTTCAAGTGTGTGACATATATTTGTCACTTTTAAATGTATATCGTGACTAATGCTTCAAACTTACTTTTCAGTTGTCACACATTTCAAATTCATATGTGGCTAAATATTCAGCAAAAAATAGCAGTCACTTTTAAATAATGTGTGACAAACTTGACTATATGATTTAGCCACATACATAATTACTTCATGTGACCATATATGGATTTTGTCACACTGTTCAATTGTGTGACATATATTTGTCACATATGTATATATATAGTGTGACTAATGTTTCAAACTTATTTGTATCTGTCACACGTCCCAAGTTATAAGTGACTAAATAATCAACAAAAAATTACCAGTTACCTCTAGTCACATAAATATTCAAATGTGTGACAATGAAATTCCAAAATGGTCACACAAAATGAGTTCAAGTGTGGCTGTTTATTTTATTCTCGTACATTTAGTTACATAGATATCTGATTGTGTAGCCGTTCAAAAAATAGCATGTGTGACGAAATCCAGTTTTTGTACTAGTGAGTATCATTGACACTTTTATTGTCCAAATTCATCTTGGTACAATTAACTACTTGTGTTTTCAGTTGGTCAATCATAGATAATATCAGTGCATCTTGTTGTGCAGATGATTTAGAATTATAAACAGCTGCCTGTTGTGATTCAATCACATATTGAGAATAAGGAATGATATTGCTATCACTGGTTATCTCAGTCTTTGAACAATTCACAACATTAGACTGTTCAGAAGACGACATTACCTACACATCTTGATTTATCATATTTTTATCCATATTATCAGGATTGTGTACCTTAGCGAGAGCATCTGAACCATAATGGGATAAATTCACCATGAGAGAAACTTTGGCAGTGTTGAGTTCATCTCAATTAGAGTCATATGCATCTAAATCATCCGCTTGATAAGCACCATTGTGAATAATGACAGTCTATGTGGCTTGACCTTCTGCAATTCCTGGATCTGCTAAAAATGCTAGCTCTTACTCATGTAGAATTTGACCATTTGCCTGATCTTGAACCAACAATACTTTATCCTTAAACCACGAGTCATCTCGTTTCCTTTTTGGTTTAGTGCACTATTTAGACATGTGCCTTTCCCCTTTGCAGTTGTAACAAATAACAGTCCTTTGTTTCCTCGAATTGCTTCCACTTGCTCCCGGAGTGTAGGTCCTTGTGATACCCGCAAC
>BQNB010201574.1:0-10903 GCA_026074375.1 Tanacetum coccineum
AGCCCACCAACACATGTGTTAATACAAATATTCGCGCAAAAAGGATATTTATATTTAATGATCTTCATATTTTGATAATAATAAATATAATGTCATACTACATAAAAGTTTACGTAAACAAGTTATTTAGTCAAAAGTTTATTTGACGTCGACTAATCACTTAAGGTATGAATATGGCATTATTATACATAGTTAATGATCAAAGAAAAATATTATCATTTGCATAAACTTTTTCTAATCAAATGATTTAAGTTAACACATGATTAATTATAAGCTAGTTATATTAATCATGTAAGACAAAATAAGATTAACCATAAGTGGAAACAATCTTTCCAAATCTATAAAATCTTTCCTTATTCATGATAAGAAATATTTTGTTCTAGATTAATCTATTAAACTAGTTTTAATAAGTACAAAATAATATTTTGTATAGATTTGGGGTTAATCATAAAATGACAAATGTTGTCCCAGCTCCTCGGACGGATCCACCATAACAAGGCACGGATCCACCATCCCTAGATCCGTGGCACCTTGACGGCCAAGTTTTGGGTTTTCTATAAATACCACCTATTTGCTTAGTTTTTCACCCAAGCTTTTAACAACTTTTCTTTCACATTATTACACACATTTAGGATCATTATAAACAAGTTTTTATAATGTAAAAACATAATAAATCATATCATTAAAACTCCAATAACCCTTGATCATAATGCTTTTATATTTTATTTGTTGCAAGCATGATTCTACATGATCCTCCATTAAAGCTAGCTTACAGATCTTGCCATCATCATCCACCACATACCTACATATATGAAGATCCATCACAACAAGCCAAGATACTTGTCATCTTCATCAACAACATCATGCTTAGTGATCTTGATGCTTTAGATTAGGCTTTTACATCCAATTGACAATTATGTCTTGGATCATAATTATACACATTTGTGTATCAATCATTATACAACAAACTAGATGTTAGGTGGTTTATGTGTTTAAGCCATAAAACACAAGGTTTGTTATGTTGGGCCATAAAACATAACGGGTTTGGTTGTACCCAAAGAAGGACTCGGTATTTAGCTTAGTACCGGATAAAGTGTAAGCGACGTTAGGTTGGTTCTACCTCGAAGTAGGACTCGGTATTTAGCTTAGTACCGGATAAAGTGTAAGCGACGTTGTATGGTTTTCTCCTCGTTAAAGGAGCTTGCTGATCTAGTGAAGTAACTCTTGAGTTGGGTACTCGGGGAGTAGAGTAGGGCGAAGAGGAGCTTCGTAGCCAAACCACTATAAATCATCGTGTCCAGTTTGCACTTTCTTTTACTTATCGTTTTACATTTATATTTGCCTTTATCGCTTTATATTTATGTTTGTATTGCATCTATTTTTTTGTTGTATATTGTGTTGTGATGATATGCTTTGTTTGATGTTATTTAGTATAGTTGTTGTAGTATAAACTTGATTGGTTGTTTGATACAAAAGTCTTAAGTTTATAAAGGAAACGTATTCACCCCCTCTATGATTCCACAATTGGTATCAGAGCGACGCCGCTCTAGTTTTCAAAACAAATGGTTTTTAAAATAGAGCACGGTTCATGTATCAAATTTCCTATCAAGCGACACATAATGTAAAAAGTTCTTTGTTTAGTACTTACAAGTTTTGGTGTTAAATATAAAGTGTTACAATAGCTTGAAAGTCTTTTAAAAAATCCCATAAAAAGGGAATAATGTGTCTAAAAGTGAAATAAACGATTCTGCCAAAATTTCACTACTTGTGCAATCCACGGATCCACCAATATGGTGGATCCGTCCATGAGATCCGTTTATGACATTTTCAGTTTTTGTCAAACTTTAAAAATTCGTAGAAAATCAACCGTGCGTCGGATTTCGATGATTCAAAATCCAAAATTGAATAATTTTGAATGTACTTTCCAATGGAATGGGTCTCAAGTATTAATTCAAATTTTAAGTTTGTAAAATAAGCAAAATGCCATAGAGTGTCCAAAACTAAAATTTTGTTTTAGCGTAAAAAGTTGATTTTAACATTTCCTTTCGAGTCGGACACTTCTAGTTGGTTTACTTTTGATAGTTGGTGTATTTTATCATTGGAAAGTAAATGTGTTTTTCAAACTTACTAATGGGAAGAAAACTAATTTATTTACAAATAAAATCAAGCTATGTATACGTTGTTATATTTATACATAAAACGAAGTGTAATATTTATGTGTGTTATGCTAAATAATTATTTGTTCTACTTTGCATCTTAATATGGTTAATTAATCTCTTATATGCTTATTTCATTTGTAGTTGAGCTTCTTTGTTGATTAGCATAATTTCGTCATGTGTATTATTTATTAGTGTTCATGCATATGCGTCAATTGATCTTATGAAAGATCTTTTGCACTAAGTTGAGAAATTTCTTTGGCATTGCATATAGATATAGATCACTATGTTTACAAATGTTATTTCAATATTTTGTAAATCCTATAATTTATGTTAACCCACTTAGGATTGAGAGCTAAGCAAGTTTGTCAAATCTTTTGAATAATATTGTATACTTTAACTGATAAAATATGTCACCACTATATATTCAACACTTCCATTTTATCAAAGTCTCAACAAAGTCTCTAGATCATGTCATCCTACTATCTTGTGTAAACATGGGTTGTCTAGACAAGAGAAAAGATCATAATAACACATTAGTATGTAATAAAAGAAAATTATGTTTTAAAACTTAGTTTGTGCTTGCATTAGTCTAATTCACAATCACAACTAATAAATATTTAGATTAAAATAAACTTAGAATTTCTTGTCATTCTAAATTTGAAAGATTAACTTTCTTGGTAAGAAAACACTTTCATTCAGAAGTTTTATCTTCGAATAAATTTTCACATTAACATTAACTTGAAATGAAAATATTCGCTATAGTTAAAAGCTTGAAAATATTATATAAACATGTAGTAGTTTCGAAAAAGATTCGTAATGCTTAAAAATGGCTAAAATAATTTTGTGAACTCTTTAGAAGTCAAAATCTAAGCATATTGTGCACAATAACTAATAAGTTTTTCTCATATGTAAAATATACGACAATACCAAAGAAACAAGTAAACTCATCATTTTAAATGATCTCACACTTAAGACTAGTCTTAGTCTTAATAAAACACATTAGGAAAATATTTATTTCTTTTCTTTTAAAAGAGTGTTAGTGAGGGTCAAGAAAGATTTCGGATATATATCGATTCATTATTTGTCTAGCTTCAAGATTATATCAAAACCATAACAAAAGATATTATCTCGAATCTACATACTCAATCACACTAGGTTGATATGAAAATAATGTCATCCTTTTCAAAGACGAAAAGAATATACATCAGTTCATAACTCACACTTGTGATAATGATGTCATATTGAGTCTACATGTCCAATAGGCGTGTTCCTATTATTAATAATAACATGTTTAAAATGCACGTCAAAGTAAGATTGACAACTTGGATGTTTCGCCCGAGATATTCAAGTAATTTACCCTGTAATGCATTTGGTAACGTTGTCATTTCTGAAAAACCAAACACGAGCAAATGCACAATACATGTAACCTTGCTCATACAATTCAAAAGCACGAATCAAGACTCAAATCCACTTTTTGTTATAACATTTTCTCTCTATACCAAATGAGCATAACCTTATTTTTAACTAAGTATTTAAAACGAGAACAATTTAATTATCTAAGATTAGGATTAGGAATTATGGAACATATTCTATAAACCATTATTTTGGATTCTTTCTATAAGTGATCGTAAGTGGACTTCGAATATAAAGATGAATATTATTCAAACAATAATTAATCTCATTATTCTATCCAATTACAAATGTCCGAAATATGAACATGGAGTCAAGATTAGAATTTATCTAGATAACGGAAATATCAATAAAATAACCGTAGATATTTTACGAGTCTACATGGTTAACTATTTTTAGTTATTACATGAAATTACAAAATCGATCATAAGACGAAAAGAATAATCATCGAATTGCAATTCACACTTGTATTGACGATGCTTTGTTACGTCTAAATGTTCATAATGCTTGTGTTATTAGCAATGGTAAAAAATATGCTAAAAGCTAACACACTCCTAGTAGGATTGACATCGTTGAAATTCCATCAGGAAATTCACGACAACTTCCACGTTACGCTCAAAACTTGGAGGTCGAATCCGAAAGTTCAAACCAAGAACCCTTATAACATATATAAGCTTCTCCCATTACTAAAAAGTTAACACCATCGCCCAAATAACGGGAAATCGTGTTCTGTCTGTTTTCAGACAACAGTGCGACCTACGGATCCTCCATAAGGGAGATCCGTCTTTGATTTAGGTAGATCCGTCCGTGGTCATCAAATTCGAATATATTCCTTTTGTCATTTTGCACTTGTCTAAGGTCTAACATACATGTAACTAACCTTTAGTACATCATAATTTCTACAATGAAATATTTACAATATCTATTGAGGTAAATAACCTTAATTAGATTATTTTCAAAAAGACATGCAAAGGTGCATTCTTAGAACGCTTTAATGTAGCACATTCCACATTGTCACACGTAAGTATACTCCTAACTCCTAAAAGACTCAATCTTGTTTAAACTCATGACATCTTTCTTGCTCTCTTATTTAACCCTAAATTCTACACGTCATTGATGACATCAAATAACGTCTATTTTATAGCATCATTTATCCCATGATATTAACCTATTTTATATAATTATTGCAAAGAACTATTACTTAATCGTTTATATTTGAGAATTGCAGTAATTATGGAGTAGTTGGTGAAAGTTAGCAAAAGGCGCGCATTTTGGAGCTTAAATGAAGATATTTTGAAGATTACTATTCTGAAGATCAATACGTCGTATTCATCAAGGAAGATACGGCGTATCCGTGCCTGCACTCACCAAAGACCACACAGGAATAAAGCTCAATACGCCGTATCCGGAGAGACTCAATATGCCGTATTCAAGAAATTGTATGTGAATATTCTGGAAGATATCAAGCGTGGTCCCTACTCTAAGAAACCCCCAATACGCCGTATCTAATACTTGGATACGCCGTATCGAACCGACTTCCAGACCTTATAAATAGAAAACTCAAAAACGAGTTTTAAGTGTGCTAAATGATATTCTCGATACCTAAACCACAAAAGTCGATTTTCAGAGGAGAAAAAGAGCAGAAGAGGTCGAGCAACACTATCAATTCCATAGGAGACAACGTGTAATTCCACATACTTTATTAATCATTCAGTTTTTGGTATTATTCGTTAACTCAGTTAGTTTACATTGGCTAAATAATTGATCTTGTATTTATTATGATGTTTGAAGGCTAATACCTTTGGGTATTAGCCATTATTATGAAGATTTGAATGTTTGGTATTTGTTTATATTGATTTCTTGATTTATCGTTGTTGCTTTCTTTCTATAAGTGATTGTAATTGGACTTCGAGTATAAAGATGATTATTATTCAAACGATAATTAATCACATTAATCTATCCAATTACAAATGTTCGACATATGAAACATGGAGCGAGACTAGAATTTATCTAAAACGGAAACATCAATAACAACACCAGAATTATTTTCAAACTACATGTTTAACTATTTTTAGTTATTACATGAAATTACAAAATCGATCATAAGATGAAAAGAATAATCATCAAATTGCAATTCACACTTGTATTGACGATGCTTTGTTATGTCTAAATGTTCATAATGCTTATGTTATCAGTAATGGTAAAAAATATGCTAAAAGCTAACACACTCCTAGTAGGATTGACAACGTAAAAAATTCCATCAGCAAATAAGGATGCTTTATGCGGATGCTTTAATTGTGACAGAATTAATGTTTCTAGGTATTAGGATGATGAAACGCCTAAGTCTTAAGAATGATATGACACCTCGTGAGAAGAAATTATTGCACTTAATAAACAAATCAACTTTCTAATCGGATTAATAATAGTTAATACAGTTTTCTATCATAAGGCTCGACCGCTCTTTTTTCTTTTGTTTATTAGCTTGCGTGGGTAAAGTCCCTTGAATTGATTGTTGTCACAAACCAAACCGTGCCAGTCTCTCAGGCTTAAAACCCCTTTTTTCTCGTGAGAATTAGAATTTAGACCAACATAGGTTTAGAATAGAATAGAATTAACATAGATTAGATAACCAAGATATTAATTAAATTGATAGATTTAACCTCGCTTCAAGTGTCTGACACCCTACTTACCATGAAACTACCACCGATCGGGTACACTGCCCGTTAAAGTGTTATTTTTAGTTTAGTCGGCAAAATATAAATTTAAAACTTGAATCAATAAAATATACACCACACAACGACACATCAGTCATGATTAGGACTATGAGAACCAAAATTGAAACATATTAGTTGAGTCATATTAGGCCAAGTATTAGTGGACAATTCAAATTTCATCTTTGCTACACTTCATTAGGAAAGTGCGGGAATTTTATTTTATTCTAAAATGAGAATGACTACTAGAGAATCTATTGCACTAGAAATTCAATTTAGCCTAATAGTTGAACTACTTCCAGGAAGGAAGTTGGGTTCGTGGTATAACCCGTAAAAATAGTCGTGTTTAGCCTGAATTGAGCACCACTAGTGATAGTCTCATATTCATTCTCTAACTTGATTAAATGGCTCTTTCTAAATATGCCTAATGTTAGTCTACATTGATGAACTTTGTATTTCATTAGGATTACTCATTAAACAAGTAGTAATTAGGATTTTCCTTAGTCGACCTAGACTTCTTGCACATCGCATTCGTATTTTTGTGATTTCAAAATGTTAACTTGTTCTCTTGAAATATGATTATATTATCTTCATGCTAATTTGATAATCAATTATTACTTGCTTAATTGTTGAATGCATAATTATTTAGACGGCTTTGTTTTTGGTTAGCATTCTCGGTTTAATATCTATAAGTTTATATTTATGATACGTGTTATTAAATGCTAAATGGTAACATGTTCTGTATGATATATATGTGTGTGACATAATCATTGTTTTATGTGAGCTTTTATATGATCTACGTGTTTCTCTTGTGCACCCACACTATATCATTAGGTCCGCATGTCTAGGTAAACATATAGACGTCACATAATATCGTACATCAATATCTTTGATTATTATGATTAATATGTTTAAGTGACTTGGTGTCATTTACATGTGTCTTTTGCATTTAGAGTATTATCTCGTGTTACTAAAATTTATCGAGTACACATGCATAATCGTCTTAATCCCTAAGGATTTTTGTTTAGATCACTTTGATCATTATATTATTTATTTACTTGATTCTTCTCTTCACTAAATACGTCTATCGTCCATCATCGTAAACGATCAAATACTCAAAACTCCTCATAGTAACTCGTTTCCACTCTTTCGTTACTACATCAACCGTCTCCTATCTTTAGGGATCCGCTCCTTAACTATAAACAATTATATCACTCATTTTTCATACCTAACTAATTATACGAAAACCTAAATCACACCTCTACCACTATATAGATGGCTAATATCTTCTCTCCACCATTTTTGCTACCACCTTTAAGATAACCTCATACCTCATCATGTGATTGTTCTATAAACATTAGCAATGCTTTAGAGGAGGTATGTAACTTCACGGTTGAAGATCATCGTATGCTAACCATAATCCCTCTTGACATTGTCAAGCTCATTGGTTCTGTCATCTTTTATTTTCTTCTTTATTTATTTTTATTATTCGACACATTATGTCCGGATGAGCACGAATTAAGTGGGAGGGAAAACATACTCGTCACATATAGTCTTTCACCAAATATTCTTAAGAACTCATAAATATGATTCTTATTCCCTAGAAACTAATTCAAACGAACCTTTATCATACGGACTCATTTCTTGTTCCATAACACATATATACCCCGCTCACACAAACCAAATTGGTGACCAGGATCGTAACCTGGCTCTTTTCCTAACTTCACTATTAAGACTAATACCTCCTCTAACAAGAACACCTAACTCATTTCTTTTTCTACAACACAAATACACCCCGTTCACACAAACCGAATTGGTTCTAGTCTCCTACCACAACATCACTATTTAGCATCAATACCTCTTCTTGATAAGAGCACATCAATCTTTGAATATTAGCCTC
This sequence comes from Tanacetum coccineum, assembly GCA_026074375.1. NCBI lineage: Eukaryota > Viridiplantae > Streptophyta > Magnoliopsida > Asterales > Asteraceae > Tanacetum > Tanacetum coccineum. The sequence goes on from BQNB010201574.1 coordinate 8,181, forward strand.
GTTACTAGAACCTTCAACCCTTAGGTCAACCTTACAAGAATGTCGTCTACCACACACTCAAACCTTACAACTAAAATCTACTCTTGATAGTAATAGATAGTTTGTGAACCATCAATACGTTAACCCAAAACCTTGCAAATATACTTCACTCTTGGTTGTGAAAGAACCTTTGAATCGTATGTCGATCATACACAATCCCTATAACTAGACTTCACTCTTAATAGTGGTGATTAGTGTTACCTACACTCAAACCTAACAACTATACTTTACTCTTGATAGTAATAGTTAGTTCAACAACCTTCAATCCTCACAAACATTATACTCAAAACGTATCCCTACACAATCTTGACAACGTCACCAACTTTATGATCTTCACCACCAAAATATTGGTCCTCACTTTCAAACTTCCATACCAAAGAAATTATCTCCTCAAGAACATTCCACACTTATCCAATAACTATTACAAGTGATCCTTTCATTTTTACCACAATTGAGTCTTTTTTTGTTTTCACTTACTAGGAAGTAAAGAACATAAAGAAGATATTCAATCTTCAAGTGTTATTGAGTCACCACATAGTTGTGTCCTTTATTTTTCTTTCACTGTGAAAGAACTACCACCTCGTCTCACATATCCAACTTTGTTCATCAACATTGACAACCAATCACATGCAACCCAATCACTAGGATCACGTGCAACCCAATCACTCGTGTCATCGTTAGTGCAAACGATATATTATTCTAAACCGTCTTTGCCAACCTTAGATCAACGCTGTCCCTCTTTGTTCTCGCTTATCCTTCCTCACCCTCTATTGTATGAAATCATTTTCATTTACTTATAGATGCATATCATTTTCACTATATTTATTCTTGTCATAATATAACTACTTTTGAGTATATATGTTGACATGACGTATTAAAACATCATTGACATCAATTTACTTTTACATGTCATAATTTTTATTTTACTATTATTATTATTAATTTTCTTTTAAGAACATACTTAGAATATGTCTTCTCAACAAATCAAACACACTACGTATTCAAATCATGTTTTTCCATATCATCCTTATCATCAACATTTAGTTCGACCCAAAGTCTTACAATAATGTTTTTCCTAGAATCCCACACATGAAAGGCATACATAATGCTTAACAACGAAACCTTGAAGATTTAAGAATCTCTCGTTACAACCCTTGACGAAAGTCTATCCGAACTCAAATCATCATCTTTGGTAGATAATAATTTATTTAGGAACATGTTGTTCTAAAAACGATAGTACAACTTATCCAAATGACATCTTGGACGAAGTCATTCTCATAACAATGGTATGTCAAACTATAAACAAATTTTATTCTTGTTTATTAAAGTTGTGTGATTGGTTGGATAAATTTGGTGTCAATTGAGTCTCAATCATCAAGCATATGTTTTGGTTCTTTTTATCTAGGTTTTTATTTTTTTTAGAATCGCATGTGTCTAGTTTCCAATATTTCTTGAAAATGTCATACTTTAAAGTACTCATACCTAAGACATGCATATCATGTTCCTCAATAGTATATTACTATATATATTTTTGCTATCATGATCTCTTTTATGATTTATGTTACTATATGTATTTTTACTATATGCACTGTTGATATCATAATTAATAATTTTGCTATCTTACTATGTGAGATTATTATTTTTGACACTTGCTATCATGATGCTTAACATCTTTATGACTTGGTATGTTATCCTTTTTGGACCCTTACTTGCTATTGTTTATGATTTAAGTGTTTACATGCTAAGTGCTTTGGGTTTTAGCTGCAAATTGCAGTTCTGGTTAATTTTGTAGGAACATGCGACCAACGGATCCACCATATGGTAGATCCGTAGTCTGTTTAGGCATATCCGTGGCTCACCAGGCCAGGCGCTAAAAATCAAAATTTGTTGAATTTTAACTTCTTCTACTTTATCTTATAATCATGCTATGTGATACTATATGGATTGATAAACCTTAGGTTAAAACACTATTCTCATATTATTTTTCTTGTTACATACATAGCTATCATCGTAATTATGTATATGTGCGCTTGTCTACTAACTTTGTTTTGTAGTACACTTCCATAACTCAATTTCTTGGTGTCCCAAACAAGGGGGAGCTTCCGACAAGCACTTAGAGAGTGCATCTTGCATACATTAACATTTTTTTTGTAGGTTTTTAATAATACCTTGATGCCTCAAATAAGGGGGAGCATTCGTCAAGAAGAAGCATACATGCATTTATCATATATTTCTCATATTGCTTCATGATATATATATTATATTACACAAAACTAACCCTTGATGTAGGTTAAGTCTTTGTAAGAAATTTGATCCATAGATTCATTAGCAATGAAGGTCAATAATCATAGGAGTGCAAGGAGCTTGGGGGAGCTCGAGGGCATTAATGTAGATAGCTCAAAGTTGCTTAGAAGGTGAAGATTGAAGTATAACTTCACTAGGGATGATGCAAGCTCGCCTTTCTGGGGAGAAATGATAGTATAGAATTTCAACACACTAAAATAATATAAAATATATAATATTCCAAAAGAGCAATTAAGAAAATTCCCAAAGGAAAATTCACTCTAAAAGATGTATATATAATATAATATAATACGTATAAAACCGGGAAGTATGCTTTTCCCGGGTCGTTTCCCCAACGACTTGTGAAATTGAAACCACGCCTTAGTTTGGATTATGATTTG
>BQNB010201577.1:0-10902 GCA_026074375.1 Tanacetum coccineum
TTGGTGCCATCCGTGAGACCTGAAATACCAATCTACCGATTTCTAAGTACTAGATGGTTGTACGAAGGGTCCTCAACTGGAGGAGGATGAAAACTTGAACACCGGGGCACCTGGGACCGGGAGGACTCTCCCAGGAGGAACCTCCGCTCCTGCCGGACAAGCTCAAAGAGGCCCCTCTCCAGCATTTGTGAAGGAAAACATTGATGTATTGAGAACCATGATCAAAGAGCTTGACAACCGAGGTCAAGAGAAGGTAACACCTTGCAAGCTCTTCAATGAAGAGTCAGCCGGAGCTAGGTCAAAGAACTCTCAGATGAGTCCTTCAGTAGAAGAAATAGGAGGGTACTCCTCTGATGGGTCCTCTAGGTCAAGGAGCCGAGATAGGTCTCGGTCTGCTCGGAAACATCGGAAGAGTGTCTCGAGGAAGAAGTGGATCTCTAAGTCCCACCGGTCAGTAAGATCAGAGGCACGAAGCAGATCAAAGTCTAAGAGTGTTAAGTCGAAGCCTCAATCAATGAAGGTCTCTCAAAGGAAGTCAAGCTCAAACTCAGGGTATGACACCATATCTAACAACGGTTCAGAGGACTTGAGCATGCCTTATAAGCGGCCCAAGCCAATGCCCTTCACCTCTAGGATCACACGTTTCAGATATCATCGGCGGGCTAAGCTTCCATCAAACGTCCGGGTGTATGAAGGGAACAAAGATCCGGAAGATCACCTAAGTATCTTTTTTGCCGCAGCCGAGCAAGAAGAGTAGCCTATGCCAGTATGGTGCAAGATGTTCCGCCAGACCCTGAGTGGTTCGGCAAGGAACTAGTTTGATAGCCTAGACCCAAAGAGTGTAGATGGGTTTGAAGAGTTGAGTAATAAGTTTTTGGAAGAGTTCTCACAGCAGAAAAGATATGACAAAGACCCAACGGAGATACATGGCATCGAGCGAAAGCCAAATGAAGGGCTTCAAGCATTCATGGATCGTTTTAAGGCAGAAAGTGTGCACATCAAAGGGTGCCTCTGGTGTTAAGGATATCCACGTTCATGCATGGGCACGGTCATCCCGAGCTAGCCAAAAAGCTCAACGACAAGATCTCGAAAACAGTTGATGAGATGTAGGAGAGAGTCAGGGCTTTCATTAGGGGAGAGACTGCTGCCGACACCACCGACGTCATCAGATCTCCTTGGTGGGAAAAAAGTGCTGGTAAAGCTAGCTGGTCGGAAAACCAAAATGGGTCTAGAAATAGAGATCATAGAAGGGGGGAAGGAAGAAGCATGGGGACTTGTGCTCCTTATGCTAGAAGAGAAGGCTTCACACCTTTGACGAAAACTCCGAAGGAGATCCTTGCTATGGATAATGTGAACTTCCCCCCACCACCTCCGATGGTGGGAACTTCGGAGAAGCGAAACATGAACAAGTTATGTGACTATCACCAAGATCGATGTCATAACAAAAATGACTGCTATCATCTTAAGAAGCAGATTGAAGAGGCAGTGGCCTCATGGAGATTGGCTCATATGGTGAAAGATATCAGGCAAAGCGGCCAAAAGAGCAAAGGCTCAACCAAAGAAAAGAGAAGGTTATTAGTATGGTGAGATCCCAAGGATACCGGAAGAGGCCTTACAAAAGGGTTGAGCATGGGATGGATAACACCATAGCATTCTCGTCAGTACCTCGATATCAATTAATGGATTGCCCAGTGGTAGTTGATGCCCTGATTGAAGGCTTCAGGGTCAGAAGGATATATGTTGATGGTGGTAGCTCTTCAGAGATTATGTATGAGCATTATTTCAGAAATCTTAGCTATCGGACGAGGTTAAGGCTAAGAGAATCTCGGAATCCTCTGGTTAAATTTTTAGGAGGAGTCAACTATCCTTTGGGAGTCATAGATTTGGAAGTCACTATGGGGGAATGTGGGAGAACCCGAACAGTCATAATGGAATTTGCAGTGAAGTGGTCAAGATTCGTTACGTATAACGCTCTACGAGGAAGGACGGGGATGAGGAGCTTAGGAGCTGTAGCCTCCACTATCCACTCAATGATAAAGTTTCTAACTTCAAACGGGATAACCACTATAACGACCACTAGAGAGACTCTAAGAGAGTGCAGACAGATCGAGGAAGCTTAAGCCCTAAGTCGGCATGCACGTGTAACAGACCCTAATCCGATGCAAACAAGCTCGGAAGTGGGACTAATCTCTAGAGACTTTTGTTGTCCGGTGGATACTCATTCGGAGGTCAGGAAGAAACCAAATGCAATTAGATGATGTGGAAGAAAGACGACAACCTGACAAAGGTAAGAAGCTACCCAAGTTTGGTGTCAAGGAAAAGATAGTGGTAAATGATAACTACCCAGAGCAGCTCGTTACCATTGAAAGTGGTCTGTTCGCTGAATGCAGACATGCACTAATACATACCCTCCGAAGAAACATTGATATCTTTGCATGGACTCCAGCGAACATGACTGGTATCCCTCGAGCTATAACGGAGCATAGCCTAGACACCTACCCCCACATTGAACTAAAGGTGCGGAAGAAGATAAGTCTTGCCCTAGACAGAAGGAAGGTGGTAACTGATGAAGTTAATGAATGGCTAAGGCTGAAACGTAATGCACCAGTGCGATACACCTTCATGGGTTTGCCAATCGGTGCTAGTCAAGAAGGCGATGGAAGTTGGAGCAATGTGCAGCGACTTCTATGATTTAACTCAAGTCATGTCCAAAGGATCTATATCCTCTGTCAGAGATCGATTGGAATATTGAGTCGCTGATGGGGTTCCAGTATAAGTGTTTCTTGGATGCTTATAAAGGATATCACCAGATATAGATGACAAAGAAGGATGAAGAGAAGACGGCTTTTCATACGAAAGAAGGAGTCTTCTGTTATATGATTTTGCCTTTGGTCTTAGAATGCGGGGGCGAAATATCAGAGGTGGTCGATTATGCCTTCAAGGAGCAGATAAGGTAACACCTTGAGGGTATGTGGACGATATGTGATCCAATAGTAGGATAAACAAGACATATTAACAAGATATAGAATAAACCTTATCCACCCTCTGAAGGATAAACATGAAACTCAACCCAAAGAAATGTTCGTTCGGTATGGAAGAGGGAAAGTTCTTGGGATACATAGTTACTTCGGAAGGGATTAAGGGCAAACCCTGAAAAACAAAAAACTGTCATGGACCATTGCCCTCAACCATGGATCTTAAGCAAAATGAATCTTTAAGTGGGAAATTGGCAGCCCTCAATCATTTATTGTCTAAGTCAGCCGAACGATCCTTACCTTTTTTAGATATGTTGAAGAAATATACTAACAAGAAGGACTTCAGATGGACAGAGGCCGCCGAGGCAGCGTTCCTAGAGATGAAGAAGTTGGTATCTGAGTTGCCAACTCTCACTACCCCAAAGAAAGGTGAGACTCTGATGATGTATTTGCCCGCAACGAATGAGGCGGTTAGCGCGGTGCTCCTCATGGAAAGGGATGGGAGGCAAATACATATACACTATGTTAGTCAATCTTTGTAAGGGCAAAAACAAACTATGCTCTGATGGAGAAACTCGCTCTGGCCCTTGTTCACACGGCCAGACGGTTAAGGAGATACTTCCAAGCTCACCAGATCAAGGTCATAACTGCCAGCCCAATCGGGCAAGTGCTGAACAACTCGGGAGCGTCGGGAAGGTTAGCAAAGTCGGCTGTTGAGTTAGGGGCTTATGGCATAACATATGTACCAAGGGTAGCAATAAAGGGTCAGGTTTTGGCAGACTTTCTAGCAGACACTTCAACATAGATAAATGCTACACCTGAGGTGGCTAGCACCCCAAGAGTGGAGGACATCCCAGAATATTCAAATGTAAGGGAAAGTCTTACTCCTGGACCAAGGGCATAGAGACTATATACTGATGAAGCATCAAACAATTGAGGGTCCGAAGCTGGCCTCATCCTAATAGCTCTAGACGATGTGGAATACTCTTACGCACTTCGTTTGAATTTCTCTAACTCCAACAACGATGTTGAGTACGAAGCTCTATTGGCTAGGATACAGATAGCCACGGAGATGCAAGTGAAAGACATCCGTGCTTTTGTAGACTCCAAGTTAGTAGCTAGTCAGGTGGAGGGATCATATGAAGCTAAGGGTGAAAGAATGATAAAATACCAGGAAAGGTCCTCCTGGAACTAGTTGGTGCATTCAACAGGTTTCGAATAACTCACATCCCTAGAGCAGAGAACATGAAGGCCGACGCTCTTAAAAAGCTGGCAGCGGTTCAATTCGATCACTTATCTAAAGAAGTACTAGTGGAGGTGCTGAACGAGCGCTCTGTCGAAGCGCAAGAAGTTAATATGGTGGTTGAAGAAGAAGGCCCCACTTGGATGACTCCGATCCAAAACTATCTAGAGAAAGGAATCCTGCCAAAAGACCCTGTTGACGCCAGAACTCTGATGGAAAAAATTAGAAATTATACAATGAAAGATGGAGTCCTATATAGGAAGTCTTACTTGATCCCATTGATGAGGTGTGTGGGTCCCTTGCAAGCCAATTACGTTATTAGAGAAGTACATATGGGCTCATGCGGAATGCATGACGAGCCTAGACAAGTTGTGGCTAAGGCCATGAATCTGGGATACTACTGGCCCTTTATGCATAGAGATGCTAGGGAACTGATCAGAGCATGTGATGACTACCAGGCACATGCATCTGTACCCAGACTCCCTAAGGCAGACATGATCTCAGTAACATCAGCATGACCATTTATGAAGTGGGGTATGGACATAGTGGGACCTCTCCCGGAGGGTCTAGGAAGGGTAAAGTATCTAATCGTGGCAACCGACTACTTTACCAAATGGATGGAGGCGAAGCCATTAGCTACCATTACTGGTAAGAAGGTGGCGAACTTCACTTGGGATAGTATTGTCTGCAGATTTGGGATCCCAGCTACAATCATCACAAACAATAGAACTCAATTTGTGAATGATCTTTTCAAGAAGTGGGCGGAAAATCTCAAGATCCAGTTAATCTCTACTTCGGTTTATCACCCCCAAGGGAATAGAGCAGTGGAAAGGGCAAACAAAAGCCTCTTGAGAGGAATTAAGAAGACTAGCAATTGTGAAACACCTTTCAGCATAACCTATGGTACCGAAGCCGTCATCCCCGTAGAGATTGGCATGCCAACACACCGAACATCTAATTTGAATGAAAAAACTAATGATCAGGAGCTTCGCCTAAACTTAGACATGCTGAAAGAACGAAGATAAATAGCAGCTATAAGGGAGGCCAGGTACAAGCAACAAGTCGAGAAGTATTACAACAAAAAGGTGTGACATGTGTAGTTCAAAGTGGGAGAGTCTGTACTTAGAAAAAATGAAGCATCAAGGGCTGCTAACACAGGCAAGCTAGGACCCACTTGGGAAGGACCTTACAAAGTTATCCAAGCATTCCAAAGTGGAGCTTATAAGCTAAGTAACATGGAGGGGGAAGAGATACCCAGGACCTGGCATGCTTATAACCTCCGAAGGTGCTACATGTAAAGCACCATAGTACCTTTATTTTTACTATGTATCCCTACCGGAGAAGCAATTTTCAAAGTATAGACTTGCTCTGGAGGTGACTTTAGATATTATTGATGTATTGTTTCTTCTACTATGATATGAATGAAACAAAATTTTCTCATATTTTCTCTTAAGTCTATATGTTTAAAATTTTTATATCATAACATGACTATACAACGATGAACGGCTCGCTACCTCCGTGCGAATTGGGTGACTCCCGCTAATTTGTCCCTCATGGTGAAACTGATGCCATTGGTGGTTAGGCCGAGCAACCTTTGCTAATTGACTCTACAACAGAAGGGAGGGGAACAAACACTTCTCCCTTTCACACATAATAAGTACTCTCCGGTGAATAGCTACATCGGATGAAGAAAGCAACATGATAATATTAAATTCAAATGTTGCATCAAAATGTATACGAGCACAAACCGTACCGGTAGGAAAGGGTGACACAAGCATATTCATTTAAGTTTAAACATTATCACAAGCATATGGGTATGTTAAAACTTTAACAAAATACAAATATTGTATAGTTTAACCCAGAAACTGCTAAGGTAGGTTTGCCTCAAGTCCTAGCACGCGGGCCACAACTTAGAAGCTGTTCTGGTAGAGCTGGACAATATTGGTTCAATAGGCCAAACCCAGTGGAAAGGCGTGTATAAGTCTAAGCATCTGTCTGGCAAATGACAAAGTGTGTTACAACATATCACAGAATAAATAAACATACATTTAGGGGATGAATAACATGAAAAGCACTAGTAACCACCAAGATAGAAAGTTAATAAGGTTACAATCACATCCAAAAGACAAAGTTGCTTAGAAAGCACTTAAAGCCTGAAACACAAGGCTAGTTACATAAACAAAATAAAAATAACTACAATCCAAGGCTGGCCTAAACAGCTGAAGGACCTCCTTTTTCAACGGGCTTCTTCTTTTTCTTCAAATGCTCTAGAGTGCTAGTATAACCAAAAGTCCCGGATGATGAAGTAGAGTGTCGAACATAGGTGTTAGCTCTTAAAGACGTCGTAGCAGAGGAGGTTTGATGGGAAGGCGTCACATTGTCAGGCTCAAGTCGAGCGATGCCTTTCAAAGAGCTCTGAGAATTTTGAGATACCTTGTCCAAGAAAGGGAAAGTAGTGTTAGGAAAAGCAGCAACGACTCTATCAAACTTCTCCTTGGCATCGGGAACGAAACCAACAACTCTCTGAGATAACTCCCTGAACTCTTCATCGGTACGATCCATATGCAACCCACGCTCGACTCCAACACTAATTGCCGTATTCAACACACCCACAAAGGCCCGATTAAACTCACCACTCTTAAGGAACTTCTGAACAAGTGGAGTGAAATCTGACTGAAAGAAGGAGGCAATTCTACCATGGATATCCCCAGCTTGCCTCCCACGATGCTCCAACTGTAGCTTAGTCTCTACAAGCTCTTCCTCAATCTTTGCTTTTTCTATGGTAAGAGCATCCCTTTCATTCCTATACTTCCTATGTTTTTTATCCCAACTACTAAGCTTCTGTTCAGCCGTCTGACACCTAGACTTAAGAACCTGTTGATCACAATGAATAGATCTTTAACTCCTTAGCTTGTAAGGTTTAGTACCCTTGGATAAATCAAAAAAATACTAAGAATGAAACTTTGATTGAATGATATAAACTATGCGGAATCTAGTTTATCCCTTAAGGAATGGTCATAACGAGCATGAAATGCGCGCCCATGAGTAATCAACTAACACTGTAACATGCTCATACGATCAGACAACTCAACTGAGGAGAGCTCGTGCAATCGATGAATCTCAGCTGGCATAGGGAAACGGTCAATAGCAATTCGATAAACCTTGGGATCCTTGTAAACACATAATGAAGATGCTCAAAACTACCACAAACATAACAAGCTTTATTAATCATTTTAAAATCACTTCCTAGTCTTTGGGACATAAGATTGTTCCAATTTCTTTGATTCCCTCTAGGATGGTGTTTGTTTTGTTTAGGTGCATCTGTTTCCCTAATAGTCTTAATAGATTTTATCTTTTTAGTGCTAGGTCTAACAGTATAATCTATCTCACTTTCATCATCAGAGTTCTAATTCTCAATGATTAGAGCATTAGAGTTGTTCATCCTAACAACATTAGATTCAACTGTGTTTGAAACACCCTTATTTTCAACTGTCTTATCATTACTAGGTGTAACAACAATAGTAACATCCTGTTAGCCTCAAAATATTAAGTCGAACAAGGAAACTCGGTCTTTATTTATTAGTCGTTGTAATTGGCTAGAAAGGGAGTCAGGCTCGTGATTTAAACTAATATTGTACACGATGCGGGCTAAAGCCCAAAACCCGAGCCGACCCAACAATACTACACCTAGGCGTCACCCTAGGGTAGTAAGAAACTATAAATACCCCTCTCCATCCCATGGAGAGGGTGTTGTTGGTCTCATTTGTATTTTTCACAGGGTAATTTACCATCTCATTCTTCTCCCTACTTTCTCTCTCTACTTTCTCTCTCTAAAATTATTTCTTTCTTCTATCTTTTTTCTTATGGATTCTTATTATTGATTCATACCTATTTGTATGGAAGTGAAATGATATTATAAGGTACTGACACATCCGTATTCTCACTTTCAACTATTTCATCTATAAATGTTAGATCAGGTTTGCGAGGTATGAAATTCCCTGTTAGAGGTGGGGAAACTGAATGATATCCCTTATCTGATCCAGACTTATCAGATAAATTTACAAAACTTTCTACTGTAGGAGAAGCTGCAGTAGCTGCATTATATCCTAGTCCTGTTTTAAACTTGTCAATTACTTGACTTTCTAGTAAATCATTTAAAGACTTGGATGAATGTTGAAACTTCTCTAATGTTTGTTTTAACTGATCTCTTTCTTTTTCTGCTTTATCCAATTACATTTTGTATTCATCTAAGGCATTATCTCTTAGTCTAACTTCAAGTTTTAAAACATTTATGCTCTCTTCAAACACAGCCTCATTTTTTTATAGTGAGCTAATCTAGCTTCTACTTATTCTAAACCTGCTTTATAAGATACTAAATTAAATTGAGACTTTTTGTAATCAGAATACAAACTATCATATTATTCTTTAAGAGTAGCATATGCTTTTACACATGTTTTAGAACAAGAATCTACATCAGAATCTAAACTAGAAGAACTTCCTGAAGATGTAAATGCCATCAATGCATAGTTTGTAGGTTGCTCTTCTTCAGCTTGGTAGCTCTAATCATATCATCCAATTCTATCTTGAGCTATCAATGCATTCTGAGTAGGAGTCTCCATTGTAATAGTTCTTGTATTATTCTCTCTTCCTTTGTTCTCCTGACTCCTTGGAAACCTACATTCTCTTGTAAAGTGTCCATTTTTTGACAATTGTAGCATTCCAGTTTTGACTTGTCAAATCCAACTCTTTGACCATTTATGTCTAGCTTCCTACCTGTTCTCTTGATAAACCTTCTGGCTTTGATTGTCAGCATGACCATCTCCCATTGTAGATCAATTTCTTCCAGACCATCAGGATGAAGTTGTTCCAGATCTTCTTGAGCAAGTTAAGGAGAGGTGGGTTGACATGCAAGGAAAGCACATATACAAAGATTATCTAAAGATGTAGAGTTAACACCATTACCTTGAGTATGAGCAGTACTAACTTCATAAGTAGTATTATTTGCTTTATTTGTGTTGGTGGTGTTGTTAGTACTGTTGGATACAAAAGCCACATTTTGTGGATTTTGACTTGTGCTTGCTGATCATGTAAGTTCTGATTCATATATCTTCAAGTTGTTGTGCAAGTCATCCAAACTGATGGTTTCTATTTCCACCTTGTTCCTCTAGATTAAAGAATGAGTCTTCCATTCAGATGGAAGACTTGTTAACAGCTTTAAGTTCATATCTTCTTGGTTAATCACTTCTCATTGGATCTCTAACTGACTAATAAGTTTTTGTAACCTATCAAAGGTTTGATCCATTGTTTCTGAACTTAATGCTGCAAAGTTCTTATATTGTTTCTTGAGAAGTGTCCTTTGAACCTTCTTGGATTCCTTATTTCCTCCATACCTCTTCTCTATGGCTTCCATGAGAAATTTTGCATCTTGATAGGAGTGGAACATCAGTTGGTCCTTATTTGGAAGTGCCATTAATAGAGTTGCTATTGCTTTCATCTCATTCCTCTTGTCTTGCTTTTCTTCTGTAGTAGTGGGTTCATATTCCTGTTCGACTGTTCCAACAGTTCTCTTTAGCACTTTGTTACCATTCTTTATTACTTCCCATAGGGAGTAATCAGTCATAAGAAAGTATTGTTTTATCCTCATTAACCAGCGATCATAGTCTGCTGGGTTGAGAATAGGAAGTCTTGCAGTCATATTGGTAGTAGTGGTTCATGCCTCCATCTTATCACTTGAGAAATATATCTAGGATGTATTGGTTGTTTCTTCTTATTTAAAGCTTCGCAACAAGCTCTGATACCACTTGTTGATCCCAATGAATAGATCTTTAACTCCTTAGCTTGATGTAAGGTTTAGTATCCTTGGATAAATCCAAAAATACTAAGAATGAAACTTTAAGTGAATGATATAAACTATGCGAAATCTAGTTTATACCACTAAGAAGTATACTCAATGAAACAGTAAAATATGTTTGACACACAAAAAGATATAACCAACACAATAAGCTTTAATATATTAATACGATCACTCTAATGAAGTGATAGGGTTTACAACCATGAAGCTATGAGAACTATGGAAAAGTGATATCTAAAACCATAACCTAGGATCTCATTTTATACACCATGGAGTCCTTTACAAGATAACTACAAATCTTTTTAAACTTCTATAAGATATCACCATATCTTCTAAATATATAATCTTATACATATTATCCTATCTTTACAGAATATATACTTTGAACTAATCCATGCATATCCCTTCACACGTCTTTGTCTTCATGCAGTCTTCAGTCTTCAGCAGTATTAACTTCTTCTTAGCAATATTAAGTTAGTACTGGCAGTACTAACTTTTGCTCTAGCAGTACTAACCAGTTAGTACTTGTAGTTATAATCTGTGCAGTACAAACTCTTTAAGCTTGGCAGTACTAAGTTGAGTTAGCAGTATAAACTTTATAGAAAACCTTAATTCCCAACAAAATGCAAATTAAAATGTTACTCCTCTTTGTTAAATTTTCATCAAAAACTCAAGTCCAATACCCTTTACTGAGGACGGCCCCCATATAGGCGGCCTCCCAATATATTTGGGACTGCCAGGAGATATGGGACTGGTTGCGTGTATAAGCACTAGTCAAATTTATATAAGTATAGTATAAATCCCGTGACAATTCTTCCCAATTACTTCTCAAA
>BQNB010201578.1:0-10902 GCA_026074375.1 Tanacetum coccineum
TTATTTAGTGAACTTTAACCATTCCTTGTGCAAAGGTAATTGGTTGAGTGTTTGCTTATATATTATATATATATATATTATCATCGAATCAGTCCGCATAAAGCATTCTTTAGTTTAATTATAATCTATCTTAGGGAATCAAAGCAGTAGTGATCCTGTTAAAACCCTAGCCCAACGGGACTTTACCCACTTATTATTTGGCGGTGTTTTATATACTGGTAGTCTACTATTCAAATCTTTATCAGTTAATTAAGAGCATGATTGCTGAAACATAAACGGGTCACCTACCGGTCCAACTAAGCTCATAATTTAAAGACAAAGACAGCGTTATTTGTGATCCTATTGGTCCAGTAATATAAAACACGATATGGAGAGCTATCCCGGTATCTAGATTACTTTTTAGGTATCACTAGACCAGTTGAATGATAGGTCGCATATTCACACACATAAACAAGGATGAGGTTAAACATAATTAAACAATCAACGATAAATTAAGAAATCGATTTTAAAACAAACCAAACATTGAGCTTTCATTAAGATGGCTAATACCCGAGGGTATTAGCCCACAACCATTGTAATTATACAAGCGTAATCAAACAATTACAAGCGTAATCAAACAATGAAAATCAAACGATTAGGAGAGTAAAAATTACACGATGTCTTCTATGGAGTCGTGATCAATGCTTGACCTTGGTGGCTGATCTTCTCTTCTTAAATTTGTCTTTTAGTGAGTATGGTATAAAGAATATGATATTGCACACTTAAAACTCGTTTTTGAGTCTTCTATTTATAGTATTTGAAAAAGACTCGATACGCCGTATCTGGCAAGGTCGATATGGCGTATTGGGCTGGATTCCTTGGAGTGCGTGCTACGTTCAAATCAATCAGTGATATCATTCCCAATTTACTTGATTTACTGTATCTTCGAATAGTTATCTTCATGGATACAACGTATGTAGACAGCATGGATACGCCGTATTAGGAATTGGTCAAACGCGTTTTCTTGTGAAGTCATGGCGCATATACGCCGTATCTCTTTAGTTGGATATGGCGTATTGGTGAAATTTCAGCAATCTTCAAATATCATCGTTTTAGCTCCAAATTATGCGCCTTTTAGCTTGTCTTCACAAAACTCTCCCGAATGACTGCATTTATCAACTTTAAAGCAATTAAGCACCAAATAATCCAATAATTATATAAAAGTGGGCAAAATAGATGAGATAAATGATATAATAAAGTGACGTTATTTGATGTCATCAACACAGTAATTCTGTCACAATTAAATGCATCCGCATAAGCAATTTTTTGTTGATTATAATGTATCTTAGGAAAGCAAAAATGGCGATGTTATCAAATCCTAGCTCAACGAGACTTTACTAACTTACTGCTTAACGACATCTTATATACTAGTAGTCCACTGTCCAAGTCCTTACCAAGGGAATCAAAATGTCATTTGTTGATCCCAGATCACCTGCTAGTCCAACTTGTTTACTAAACCAATGGCAAGGATAGGTCATTATTTGTGATCCTATGATTCTAGATATATAAAATATGGATATAGATAGCTACCCTGGTATCTAGCTAACTCTATATTTTGCATTCCTAGATCTAGTTGAATGATAGGTCGTATACTTAAGCATGTAAACGAGTATAAATTGATTAGCATAATCAACAATCAACGATAAATTAAGCAATCGAAATAAACAAACCAAACACTAAATCTTCATAAACATGGCTAATACCTAAAGGTATTAGCCAATAACCAATGTATCGAATACAAACATAATAAATGAATCAACCAAGGTAAACTAACCGAGTTAAACGAATGATACCAAAAATCAAACGATTATTAGAGTATAGATGATTACAAGGTGTTTCCTATTAAGTTAAACACGTTGCGAGACCTTCTTTGCTCTTCTTGCCTTCTGAAAATCAACTTTTAAGGTTAGTGATAATGCTCCAAATATACATAAAATATCCCTCAAAAATACATGAAAACTATATGTTAACGCATGAAATATTGCAAAGTTTGGTTGTTTGCTGTGTAATATTCATTTCAGGACCAAAAGTGAAGAAAAGGACTAAACGTGCGAAGAAATCCCATTTAATGCACTAACGGTCATTATGAGAAGGATCTAGAAGAGAATCTAAGGAAGAGTTAATGAACGAAGCAAAAGTACGGTACACAATTACTATTGTGCGGCGTACTTCATAATGAAATAAATGCAAATTAATTATACACCAAGTGCGGCGCACAATTTCTCAAGTGCGGCGCACTTTACCTTCAGTTACTAAAAAATCATAATGATTGCCATTATTGATGCAACCTTTAGCTTGCCACTTCTCCTAACTGATACCTTAAGATTGTGTATAAATTGAGCATGAATTTCAGGGCTCAATTAATCTTTTTCCATTACTTCTCATTCCCAATTCATCCTTTTCTTAGAGATAGAATAGTTTTAGTGGAATTGGTGAAGAATCACCTTATTCTTCATTACATTCCTAGGTTGTAATCATCTAAGGAGGTGTAATTCAAGCTATTAAGGGATGTGACGAAGTTGTTTGTAGTTTGGAGTTGAATTTTCAGGTTGTTAGAATCATTGTCAAAGGAAAACTCTTGAGAATCAATATAATTTGCTATTGGAATTGGTATAAACATGTTTCTCTCTTTGAATGTTATGTTTACTGAATCTAACATGCTTATTATCTACTTTGAATCTATGAATATGGAGTAGTTTAACATGTTTGTTTGGGGATCATAAAGGAATTATGGATCTAACTTGGATTAACTAATGAATTTTGGAAATTATCAATATGAACAAGATGTTTTTATACTCGGATCTCTTAATCATCATTTGATCATCATACTAGTCTGGATATAGGTCAAAAGACTCCGGTTATATGTTTGATTTCCATGTTGTTTGTCTTTGACAACTAGATATTAGCCTTGTGAGGATTGGCTAATAAAATGATCATTAACCGAAGATAAAAAGGTTTAACGCTTAACCTCATGTCTAATGGACTTGGTTAAGAAAGTTCATATTCCTATTTTCTAAGATTTTCTGCACCAGTTCAATATGTGAGCATTGAGTGTTAACCCTCCAGCCAGGTTTACGGGAAAAAGACCTGTTTTGCCATGGAGATCGTCATCGTGAGCTTGAGACAATATCTCTAGTTAATTTGGGTTGATACACACGTCTTTCTGCACATCATAAAAGTAGGAGCAGAGTAACATAGGAGGAAGAAGAAGCTGAGGATAATGCTGGGGGGTCTGCATAGACATACCGGGGCATGAGTCGAGGGGACTGACAGGCTTGTCAGGGAGTGTAGATGGATTAGCAGGACGGACGCTGGGGACAGATTGAGACACACGATGGGATGACCTATGCAGAGATCAACGATCTGACGGGGTAATGTTATGATCATACTGTTCATACAGATGGCAATATTTCTCTACCAACGAAACAGCCCTACTCTTTTAGTAAGCCTGCCACTTCTAGATTCGACCAGATAGTCCCTTGGTCGTAAAGCCAGATTATCCAACCACCCTTCCGGTGTGCTTCACACTATGGGCCTTCTGTACCATCCTGGTTATGACATATCGCTATGACCCTCGGCCCCTGATGGATCTAGCTGATTATATTTGTCCACTTCTCAGCTCTTTTAGATTGTTTTTCTCTATGTATAGGACAAGTATGGATAGTAATAATTAGAATTTTGAATATACGCTTGTTTTATTTAAATGATTCTGCATAAGTATTTTATGCTATATATTTGTGTCGTATGTATTAATTTTCATTAATTGTTTTATATGGTTGAATTATATGTAATCATGCTGTTGTTTTGGTCTTTAACTTCTCTTAACTTCAATCAAATGAATTTGCGCATACAAATAAGTGTTAAGGTAAAATAATTAATATACAAAATAAATGGCCTGGGTTATAGAGAAATACAATAGAAAATTAGAAATAAAAAACTTTTTAAAGAAGTGGGGGGGGGTGGGGGGGGGGGGAATTTAATTAATAATAATTATTTAAATAATCTAAACAAATGGGTAGAAGGATTTAGTATAACTTAAACACAGTGATTGTCATATTATTAATTTTTTAAAATTACATATACAGGAATACTGAATATCGGGGGGGGGGGGGGGGGGTTTTGGTGGTTTTTTTGATTTTGTTTTTAGTTGTTTTTTTTTATATGTATTATTTGTATTGAGTGTGAGTATTTTTAAAATAAAAATTTATATATTGTTTTATAGTTTATTTAAGTTAATTCACACTTTATGTTTGTTTTGTTTGTTTGTTTTGAGTCATATGTTTGTACTAACTGTTCTTGTGGTTTATGCAGTAAATTTTTCCAGGAAATCATTTATACGTTATGTTTGCAAATTTTTTTCCAGAAAATGAAAACACAAAACCTATCAGGTGTGCCAGACGGCGTCAAGATTTATTTCTAACGGCGTCAGCACTGTAGCAATGGAGAAATCCGCGTTTTTTCAAATTTTTGAAAAGTTATTTTTGTTTAATTTCCTCTACCTCCTCCACGATTTTTTATTTTTTCTAGATTTTTTTACTAGCACAGAAAACCCAAACACAACAAATTACAATAGTTAACCTTCTACAACATTTTTTCGAAATCTTTAAAACTTTTAAAAAAAAAAAAACCTTTCCTAGTAAATATTTAATACCGTTGAATTTTAATAAATAACGCTAAGGGTATAGTTTGTTATTTTTTATTAAACAGTTATATTAGAAATAGGAGAGGTCCTCGAAATTCATTGGATCTTTGCACATGGCTATGATTCCTTGAATGACGAATTAGTAGAGAGACAGTAATAAAACAAAGAAACCTCGTTTTCTACTTCCCTTCATCACTATGAACAAAGTTAGTCAAATGCTAATTGTTCAAATTTAAATACATACAAACACACCCTACTAGCAAACCCCGCTCATACCCCCACACCCCACACCGACAAACCCCGCCCAACACGCCCCCCACCCATGATTTCGCGGCAATATAAAAGCAAAAAAAAATATGCCAAAAGATGGAAATATGTTGTGCATTTGTGTCTCAATACGTGCAGGAACGCGGAAATCAAAGATAAAAAAAAAAAACAAAAAAGAGTAAAAACGAGCCAAAACCGACAAGAAACGGAAAAGACAAGTGATCAAGTGAAGACATGAGGAAAGATATCAAAGCCGGATTAGCCAGACACAAGAAAAAAGTCAAATTAAGTCAAAGGAGGTCAAAATCATGAAAAGTCAAGTCAAAGGACAAAGGAAAAATGACTATTCTAACCTTTGAAGTGGATACAAAATTACCAAAAAGCCCATTTCTTGTTTTTTAAAAACTACAAGGGCCAGAAATGCAAATTCTCAAATTTACTTATACACTACACTTTTGGAATAGAGAAACACAAGGGCTTGTATTGCAATTAACCTAAACTTTCAAACCAAACGCGGGTTAACTTTCCTCCTAACAACCTTATAACTACTTTTCCCGCCAAAAAGCCCGAACACCCAACTTCCCCAAATCCCTTCTCCCAGCTCTTCCAACTCCATCCCACCTCGTATTTACAATCTCCACGTCATTTTTATGACGTGGCAGCCTCCCATTGGTGCGAACACCTCACCCATCACATCCAACGACCAAGATTCAAATAAAAGAGATCCAACGGCTAGGAATGCTTAGAGTTTTCATCTTCTCCTCATCTTTTCCTATAAATAGTAGCTTGTAATTCAGTTTTGAAGTTAGTTAGATAGTGAGTGAGAGTTAGTTCAGTTTTCTTTGTAATTTTCTCTTTTTAGCTTACTTGTACTGTTCATCTTTTCGAATTAAGCTTTTTAAACTTTCAAGTCAATTGTACTTCTTGTTTCGTATCTTGTACTAGTTTTTCTTAAGCAATAAAACTAATTGAGTTGTGTTTGTGTTCAAGTTTTCAAGAAATAAGCCAGTTTTAGCTAATAAGCTTGAAATAAGCTCAATTTAGCTTATTCTGTTTTTTTAGTTCACAAATTGTTCAAATGTTGTTAAAAGGCTTTTAAAATACTGAATTTGTCTACTTTAGTTCAACAATGTTCATTTGAGTTAAATTTGATTGAATTTGGAAGCAATGAGGAGTAATAAGCTCATTTCAGCTTATTGAGTTTAAGCTCAGGTTTTAGAGGCTAAGGTAGCCATTAGGATTGTGTTCTAAGGTCAGTCACTCAACAAGAGTGACCTAGAGTTCAGAGACTACAAGTGCAAAGGTTTAGATTCATGTTTTTAATTTCAGCATTCTAATAGCTTAATTCAGTAGCTTATTTCATTGTCTTTTTGTGCTTAAACTTGTTCAATATAGCTTAGTTAGCTTAGGGATTCCATTGCTTCAAAGCTGTTGTGGTTAGAACTCATTAAGCTGTCATGATTTAAATTCTGTCATTTAGAAGGTTGAGCCTAGCTGAGTAACTAGTGAATTTTAGAACATAAGCTGTAGATTTTAGTGTTTAGATAACATAAAAAGTATAGTATAAAACAGACAGAGTATATAAAGGCTTTTAGCAGTTTTAGTTTTAAAATAGATTTTAAGTAAAATTTAGTTGGGACAGTTTATGTTAAGTAGTGTTTGGGATAAGGTGTTTTTGACTTTAAAAGTCAACAAGAGACTGTCAAAATACTTTACATAGTTGAGATTTCAGAGTTTTCAAGTTTTAAATAGGTTTTGCAAGTTAGATTGTAGAATTTCAAAGTTTAAAGCTTAAAAAGCATCCTCTAGCGACCAGGGTACAATAGTTTTAAAAGTGGCAAAGTAGTTTTAGAGTATAGTGATTGTACATCAATCAGGTTCAAATTGGTTAATTTTTAGGTTTAAGAAACTTTAGATAGATAGTTTATGAGTACACAACTTAGGAGTTTTGGCCAGCATTTTGAGATTGTGTCAGTACATCAGCATAATGTAAGTATTAAATCTCAGTTACTAACTCCTAGTTGCTCACACAATTTGTTTTAACTATCTATAGCACTTGAAATTAGGAGTAAGAACTTAGATTTAAGTATTTTAGTAGTACTCCATTATCTCTATAAAGATCAACTTTTAACTTTCATTTTTAAGCTTTAGATTTAGCTCTTATGTTCCTGCAAAAGTGGTACTAACAGCAACTTAGATTTTAAAGATTGTCTTTTGGATTTCTAATTTCTAGTTGTTCATTCCAAATTCCTTTTATCTAGGTTTCTTTTATAATCATAGTATAGCTTATTTCCAAAATTCTAGTTTCTAGGATTTAAATTTGAGCTAGTTAGCTTATTAGAAATTGCTTAATATCAGTCATTAAGCTGAACCTTAGTTTTTTTAAGATCAAATTTCTTGTTAATCTTGTTTACTTGTACCTTATTACTTTTTAGATATCCTTAGAACACATTATAAGCTTCTTATAGTTTCTTTTGGTTTTTATTTTCATTAAGTAATAAGCTAGATATAAGCCAAAGTTTAGAAAAGTTAGAATTTTAAAGAAACACTATAGTTTCTGTAGTACAGGTTTAGAAGTTAAATTTTTAGCTTATCTAGTTGATAAAATGTCAAAGTGCTTTTGTTAAAAGTGTAGTATTAAAGCTCAGGAGCAACTTTGCTGTTTTAAGTCTTTGCTTATTTTCACTTTTGCAATAAGCTAATTTTTTCTTAAGTCGTAGGGTTTATTGGGTATTTTCTAAATAGTTAAAGGTGTTCTATTTTCATTATAGTGTAAATTTTAGTTACTTACCACGCCTATCCTTTACTTTCATTCTTTGCACTTTCTACCCTGTTCTTTTAGGATTAATAAAATAGTTTTTATATTTTTAAAATTAGTTTAATAAAATTAGGGTTCAATTGATTAGTAAAAATTGGGCATTTTCATACCATTAAATTTCTGCACATTTTTAGTAGTTAAAAATCATTTTTCTTTATTTTTCTAATTGAATTTGTTTTTTTTAGAAATTAAAATAGGTTTTAGGTAATTTCTTTTTCTTAAGAAATTCATAGAAAATAGAAAAATAGTGGAAATTTTTTTTATTTTTTTGTAATATATATATTTTTTTTCATTCTAGTATTTTTGAAAAATAAAAATAGAATTTTAGTGTTAATTTTTTAAAAAAGTTTATTATTAGTAATTCATTTTTCTTTAAAAAATCATATAAAATTCAAAAATAGTTAAAAAAAATTAATTATTTTTCCTAAAATTTTCTCTTTGATTTGTGATTTTTAGGTATAAAATTTGTTAAAAGAAGTGCCTTAGATTTTAAATTTCAGTTTTAGCTCACGTTTTTAATTTTCGTGTATTAAAATTTCGTGCTAGTTAATTGTTTTTAGTTTTTTTTTTCTAATATTTTCTATAGTTTAATTGTGCTATTATATTCGTAGTGTAATTCAAAATTCAAAAATCCTTTATCCATTCTTGACTCGAATCCGAATTATTCCCGAATTTCAATTCACGACTTCGTTGGGATACGACCCGAGAAGAAAATACTTCCCGGTTAAAAATATACGTATTGTGTTTTCTTAAGTGAGAATTTATCCTTTTATATTCTCTTGTTTGAGAAGTAATTTGGAAAGAATTGTCACGGGATTTATACTATACATATATAAATTTGACTAGTGCTTACACACGTAACAACAAGCATATGGTAGCGACCTAGATTATGTCTGTGCAATTGAGTGACTTCAAAAATATAAACCCTATCTGAGTGACTCGTGTGAATTCAAAAACAAACACTTTCCCTATGTGAGGTGCTCTGTTATATGTTTATGCCTAAAAAGTTATAAAACTAGTAAACACTTGTTAATGCTGAAATGATCTTTTCTCCACGTCACGATAAATGATCTTGTTTTCTCGCTTTAATTGTTTGAGGGCAAGCAATAGCTAAGTGTGGAGGGATTTGATAACGCCTAAATTATACATGTTTTCGGCAGCGTTATTTGCATTTATTTTATCATTTCTCATGAACTTTTGATACTTAATCAAGTATATTTGCTATTTTATGTTCTAGGTATGTGTCGTGGAAGAATACGGAAGAATACACGAAGAATTGAAGCTTAAACGATGAAATAACTCATGTTAAAGATCTCCCGACACATGTTCACTGTTTTGGCCATAACTCGGTCAAACAAACTCTGTTTTAGTTGATTCAAGCGGCCACGGAAAGAGAATTCAATTATCTACAATATGGACAAATGTTCAATAGCTTAAATTCCCCAAAAACCAATGGTTTTACAAAGAAGAACAACACACTTTATGAAGATACAATTAATTTACAAATCTGGACCTTAATCCATCCACATACATCCCCAACTCGGTCCCCAAGTAATCTCTAGCCTGTAAATACCCTCCCTATGATGCTTTGGACGAAATGTCTCTTATCATATCATCACACATACAATCTACAAGAGAAAGATCCAATAAACCAAAGAAGTACGCCGCACTTATTAGTGCGTCACACTTTCCATCATCACCAAGTACGCCACACAATATTTCTTGTACGTGGCACTTTCGTTCAAACTTCCCAAAGAAATGGTTACGTCCTATAACACCCCCGTTTTTGACATATAGCAGCGGAAGCTAATATGGGGTATTACCTCATGGATCAACAGACATAATCATAGAAAACGACTCATAAAGAGACGTTTTGGAAAATTTTGTTATCATTAATTTATTCATTAGAGTTTTTACAAAAAGAGGTCCTAAAATCTAGAAACATAAAGCTTGAATGATAACAATTTAGCCATCTTCAAGTCCGTGCCACTTCGTGCCATAGGTTGCTCAATTACCTGAGATAAACATGCTAAAAGGGTCAACACAAAGGTTGAGTGAAATTCATAGGTTTATGATAAACAGTTAAATACAAGTCATCATAGACAGTGGGTTACCTTGTTATACACCCATAAATAGCAATAATTGCAAATGTATTTACAATTATCATAGTAATAATCGAATACAAGTTATCATAAGTGGTAATAATTGCAACACATACAATTATCATGAAAAACAGTATTATTGCCCTAAGCTCATGATATCAATACGTTAACATGGAAATCACCGTAGTGACATTGGTTGAGGAACAAATGTCCCTGTGGAAAGGTAACTTGCCAAGGTTACCCATTAAGTCAAATATAGTGCGTTTGGTTACCCCATGAACGGGTATACCAATGGGAGTCGTCACCCCCAATAGATCTATCCACATTATTTATGTTTACTCGCAAGTAATTAATGGTTCATGATAAGGAAATAGAAGCATTGGAAGGTACTTAGGCAATAATATATCTGGATAGCATCAGTTGGAAAAACACTTGCATTCATGGTTTAAGCATGTATCCCCCTCGCGGGTTTATGAAAACATTAGAAGATTTAAAATGCGAGGCTATGAACACACCTTAACAGGGAAATTTGATTGATGTCAAAAGTATATCAAGTGAAAGTAATGGCCTCGTCACGCAACCTTGGGTAATATGTCAAGTCTTAGTTTTATTGTTTAGGTTTCAAAACTTTACAAAGTTTAACATACATATTTGATTTATTAATTTATGGAATTATTGTATCACTGTTCGGGCTATCATAATTTAGAGGTCATGCAGTATCGTTGAGGAGCCAGGGCACTTTAAATCGTAAACCCAGCGAACTCGTCAAAACAAATACCCAAATGAAACCCCTCACATGAAATTCCCTAGTAACGTGATACGATAAGATTTTAAGTTTTTTTTAAAAGCTAGTCGATGATAAATTACGTTAGATATATAACGTAATTGATTTATAATGCGTTGGTCGATGATTAATAGCGATAAATGTACAAGGTTTTAATAAAATCGAGTTTTATAATATTTATATATATTTTTATAATTTATATAAAAATAATATATCTTATCAAAATGGGTCGTTTTAGGGTTTTAGCAAA
>BQNB010201582.1:0-10902 GCA_026074375.1 Tanacetum coccineum
ACTAAATATAAGTCTTGAGTTAATCGAGTTAATTTGTGAAAACGTTTTTTGACGAGAAATCCTTTTTGTAAGTTAAAGGTTCCATTTTCAAGATTATTTCCAACACTTATAAATTATTTTCAACTATCCGAGTAGTCATCTTTATTATCACTGGTAAAAAGTTATTTGCAAAATTATTAAAGTTTGTTTTTCTGATTATTAGAATACTCCTCAAATCCTTGTAGAAGACCTGGTCTTACCTAAAAATATTATACTACATACGTGGGTTATACTTTTACCCGTGTGTTTCCCTATAATAAAATTGGTATTTTCAGACATTATAAATTTAAAGCTTTTGAAACACATCAAAGTTTTTGGCGCCACTGCCGGGGATTTTTAAGCTATTTTGTAGTCAACTCTGGAAAATTACTTTAACCCCCCATCTTTTTCAAAAATCACCGTACAGTTTTCTGGCAAACTGACCTAAATAATTTCTCCTTTGGATGCATATACGTGCTTCCAATTCTGAACTTGTTGAACCTTTACCCGAACCTGAACGTACTCTGAATTGAAGACTTCGTCGACAAAACAGAAGAGTTCCATACGATCAAAGAAACAATCCACCTCAACACCCGATAATTGTCTATCCGTCAATTCTCGACATCAATTACTTTCGTTACTTTCTTGATATTCTTCGAAATTACAATCCAATGGATGATGAACCCATATGGGCTGCCGACCATGTTGTCGCTCCGACTCTCGGTTCCGTAATCACCATTCCTGAAACCGCAAACGAATTTGCTATTAAAGGTAACCATGTGACTCTCGTCAAAGGAAACCAATTTGATGGCAGAACCAAAACCGATCCTCATAAACACATTTATGAATTCCTTAGAATCTGTGATATGTTTAAATACAAAGATACCAAAAATGAAGTTGTCCTCCTAATGATGTTTCCCCTATCACTCACTGGAGAAGCAAAAACATGGCTGGACGAACTCAGCGAAGGAACTATTGAAACGTGGGATGAACTTCAAACCGCTTTCATTAGCCGATTCTTTCCCCTAGCTCTTTTCGACCGACTCCTCAGAGAAATCTGTGCCTTTTCTCAACATGAAAATGAATCTCTAATTGATGCTTGGCTTCGTATGAAGGAAATGCTTCGAAACTGCCATGGTCATAACCTTTCCAAAGGCAATATTATCAAAATAATTTATCATGGTCTCAGCGAAATAACTCAAGAAGTTCTAAATGGCGCAGCTAGTGGTATTTTCCTCTATAAAACACCAAATCAAGCTTATCAGCTTCTCACAGATAAAGTCCTACTCAAGCTCGATTGGGCTAAAAATCAAAAAACCAAAACATCTCTTAAGAAAACTGTTGCTCTCGTCGATGAAGGTAATAGTAACACCGATACTAACAAAATTCTGGCCCGAATGGATGCCATGACCATAAAGATGGATGCTCAGTACAAAGAACTCCAATCTCGTACTAAACAACCAACACCCGATCTTGACGATGATGACATGCCCATGTCCCGGGAAGAAGAAGCTAAATTCATGCAAACTTTCCGTAAGACTTGTTTTTACAATGATTACCGCGATCGAGACTCGAATCGCGATAATTGGCGTTCAAGCGGACAGAATGATTACAATTGAGACAACTACCGATCCAATACCGATGATAAACCTTACGATCTTCAAAAACAATTTAATGATTTCATGAAATCTCAACAATCAACCAACGCTTTTGTCAAAGAAACATTCATGGACCTTAAAACTCAACTCGAAATAGTAGCCAAAAATCATCAAGCTTCAATTCAAAACCTCGAAATCAAATTCAACAGACTCGCTGACAAGCAATCTAGTCGACCTTCTGGATCTCTTCCAAGCAACACTCAACAAAATCCACGAGGTAGCAAAGCTTACCAACCACCGCAAGCTCGTAATGAGCATGTGAATTCCGTATTCACAAGAAATGGTAAATCCTATAATCCACCAGATAACCCGAATGATCAACAAAATAATTCTAAAAACCCTATCAACTTCGATAGCAATGATGAAGACGATGAACCTACACCACAACCAAAAACTCAACCCACAAAACTAGTCAAAGAAACATCGTTACCCAAACCATACAAACCAAAGATCTCGTATCATCAACGCCTTAGAAAAGAAAAAAGTGGAGTCCCAATACGGAAAATTTCTCGACATGATCCGAGCTGTCCGAATCAACGTACCTCTTGTCGATGACTTAGCTGGAATGCCTAGTTATGGTAAATTTCTCAAAGAACTCATAAGCAACAAACATAAAATTGAACAAATTTCTACCGCTTTCCTAAGCGATGAAAGTTCAGCGATGATCCAATATAAAGTTCCACCAAAGCTCGAAGATCCAGGAAGTTTCATTATTCCATGTAATTTCAACAAAACTTTCTCCTGCAATGCTTTGGCCGATCTTGGTGCTAGCATTAAACTTATTCCATATTCCTTATATGCAAAATTATCTCTCGAAACTCTTAAACCTACCAAAATGAGCATAAGATTAGCCGATAAATCATTCCAATACCCTGTTGGAATAGCTGAAAATATGCTCGTTGAAGTTGGTAAATTCGTTTTTCCTGCCAATTTCTTTATTCTCGAAATGGAAGAAGACAACAAAGTTCCCCTCATCTTAGGACGACCTTTTCTTCACACTACTGATGCAGTTATTCGAGTTAAACAGAAACAACTCAATCTTGGAGTTGGGACTGAACGAATGATCTTTAGTATCGACTCTCCGATGAAACACACTTACTCAAACGATGATACCTGTTTTAGTATCGATGTTATCGATGAAATCTTAGAAGAAGATTTCGATGCTCTTCTAGACAAAGGAAGCAAAATCCTTCATTCTATCGAAGGAACCCTTCTTGAAGAAGAAATTTTTTTCGAATTCGATGAATTCATAGCAATGACTGCCGATGAAAATTCTGAATCTGAATCCGATACCGAAGAACCACCATTCAAGAAAATCTCCGTCAACACCGATTATAAAATCAAAACATCTCTCGAAGAACCCCCTATGGATCTTGAACTTAAACCCTTTCCTGATAATTTAGAATATGTATTCCTGGAAGAACCATCTTTTCTTCCTATGATCATATCATCTAAACTCTCTGCTAAAAAAAAGTAAACTTGTATCCGTCCTTAAAAAACATAAGGAAGCCTTTGCTTGGAAAATGACAGATATTCCTGGTATCTATCAATCATTCTGTAAACACAAGATACAACTTCTGGATGACAAGAAATCGGTTGTCCAAAAACAAAGAAGGTTGAATCCAAATATGCAAAAAGTTGTTAAGAAAGAAATTGTGAAACTTTTGGATACCGGTATTATCTATCCGATTGCCGATAGTCCTTGGGTTAGTCCTATTTACTGTGTACCAAAGAAAGGAGGTACTACAGTTATCACCAACAAAAATGATGAACTTGTTCCAACAAGAATTGTCACGGGTTGGCGAGTATGCATCGATTATCGTAAACTCAATGAAGCAACCATTGATAAAGCAAAAATCGACGTAATCTCAAAACTTCCACCCCCTACTAATATCAAAGGTGTTAGAAGCTTTCTCAGACATGCCAGTTTTTACTGACGTTTCATTAAAGATTTCTCAAAAATTGTCTGGCCTATAACTAAGCTGCTTGAAAAAGATACTCCATTTGAATTCAACAATGAATGTCAAAAAGCATTTGAAATATTGAAAGAGAAACTCACATATGCTCCTGTGATCGTAAGCCCAAACTGGAATATTTCGATTGAACTTATGTGTAATGCAAGTGATTTCGCAGTTAGAGCTGTCTTAGGTCAAAAAGATGGTAAAAACTTCCACCCAATCTACTTCGCTAGCAAAACTCTAAATCCCGCTCAACAAAAATACACCGTAACCGAAAAAGAACTTATGGTTGTAGTTTTTGCATTCGACAAATTTAGATCCTATCTTATTCTATCAAAAACTACCGTTCACATCGATCATTCAGCTCTAAAGCATTTATTCAAGAAACAAGATGCTAAACCACGTCTTATTCGTTGGATACTACTCTTACAAGAATTTGATATAGAAATCAAGGATAGAAAAGGAAAAGAAAATGTTGCAGCTGACCACTTGTCCCGAATAAAAAATGACGAGTCAAGTGATGACAGTGAAGTGGATGATAACTTTCCTGGAGAAACCCTTATGGAAATTGTTGATAAAATATAATGCTTAAAAACATTAATAATATTTTTTCACATCTTTACGTTTTGATAATCACAAAATATAAAAACGTTCAATGTAAAATTAAACGTAAACAAGTATTTAGTAGTAATCTCATTTCATCAATTACATCACTTAAAGGTATGTATAAATAAATGCGTAATGTATTTTATGATCAAAGGAAATTATTATTCACCCCAAACTTTATAAAATGTTGTAAACATTTTTAATAAACATCACAAAACATTTTCTACATTTAAAAGATATGTTTTATTCAAAATAAACATTTTGAATTTCAAATTTTCGAACCTAAAACGGCTAGAAAAAGTCCAGTAAACACCTCCCCTGAATAGGACAAAAAGAGGAGCGTCTGAAAATGGGCGGCCCCCTTAAATACATGGGTGGCCCCCTTAATTATAAGGGGGCCGGCACCCTATTTAAGAGGACCGGCCATAGACTCTGCTCCTCCAGTTTTCCC
The DNA here is from genome assembly GCA_026074375.1 of Tanacetum coccineum. Lineage (NCBI taxonomy): Eukaryota > Viridiplantae > Streptophyta > Magnoliopsida > Asterales > Asteraceae > Tanacetum > Tanacetum coccineum. The sequence goes on from BQNB010201582.1 coordinate 4,692, forward strand.
TATAAATACTGGACTATTCCCCAACATTTTTCTTACCTTTTGCACTCATTCTTTCTGTTCTAAAACAGCCCACACATCTCTCTAAATCCTTTGATCATTTAATCATAAAGCTTTGTTTCCAAGTGATCCAATCTCAATTCCTCAAGTGCAAGAGAAGAATACTTCCATCATTAATTGAAGAAGTATTACAACCTAAGTATACATTGCAATCTTGTTGCATCCATATCACATATTTGTAAATCAAATTGTACTAACATGTAAGTTGTATGTAGTAGCTAGATCTTTACGATCTTTGTAAGTATAGTTAGATCGTGGTGATCTTAACAAGTAGTGTTAGATAGTTGTAATATAAGCAGTGTGGTGAAGTGAAGTTTTAAAGTTGTGAAGAAGTTGTGAAGTTATGAAGAAGTTGTGAAGTTGTGAAGAAGGTGTGAAGTTGTGAAGTTGTGAAGAAGGTGTGAAGTGTAAGTTGTGAATTTTGTGTTGTGTTAGATTGGTTCTAGCTAAGATTAGAACTCGATATTTAGCTTTGTGTCGTAAATCGGTGTAAGCAACGTTGTTTATGGTTTTCTCCGCCATAAGGGAGTTTGTTGACATAGTAAGAGAAAACTCATTCGAGTTTGGAGCTTGGGGAGTGGCAGTAGGGGCGAAGAGGAGCTCTTACAAACCACTATAAATCCTCGCGTTGTGGTTTGATTGTTCTTACTCTTATCTCTTGTTTTACTTTATCATTTCATATACTTATATTGTTCATATTGTGCAAGCGTTGAATTCACAAAAAGTAGAATCTAAGTTTTACAAACATACATAAACCTTAAATTAAAGGGTAAACTATTCAAGCCTCCCCCTTCTAGTTTTGCTCACAGAAATTAACACCAAAATTGAACCATGTTTCACAGATTTTACAAACTACTTGGTAGCTGATATTATACCAAAAGGGATGACGTATCAACAAAAGAATAAATTCTTCTCTGACCTCAAACACTACTTTTGGGAGGAACCCTACCTCTTTAAAGTATGTTCTGATGGAATGATCAGACGATGTGTATCCGGATCAGAAACCCAAACAATCTTAGATCAATGTCACCACGAACCAACCGGTGGACATTATGGACCAAATATGACCGCTAAAAAGGTCCTAGATTCAGGATTTTACTGGCTGACAATCATAAAGGAAGCTCATACTCTAGTTCAACTTAGTGAAGCATGCCAAAAGACGAGAAATATATCGAAACATAATGAGATGCCCTTAAACAACATTCAAGTATGTGAAATTTTTGATATATGGAGTATTGACTTTATGGGAACATTCCCAAAATCGTATAGGTTTGAATACATTCTTGTTGCTGTTGATTACGTATCTAAATGGGCTGAAGCTCAGGCTTTACCAACCAATGATGCCCGAGTTGTTATCGACAATTCATAAAGAAACAATTTCCTCCGTTTCATAATGCCCAAAGCACTAATCAGCGACCGAGGTTCTCAATTCTACAACAAAAAAATAGAAAGACTATGAAAAGATATGGAGTTTAACCTACCTAGTTTCTCCTACATCAATCAACTCAAACTTGTGGTCACGTTACAACGTAACAAATCTCTTAAATGAATTCTTGAAAAGACTGTTAAAGACAATCCTGCTATTTGGTCAAGAAAATTTAATGACACTCTGTGGGCTTTTCGTACTGCTTACAAAACACCTACCAGGACCACACCCTACAAACTCATATATGGAAAGAACTGCCACTTACCATTTGAAATTGAACATCGTGCATACTGGGCCTTGAAGAATTATAATCCAGATCTGATCGCTGCTAGTGAAAAACGAATGTTCCAGTTATACGAATTAGACAAACTTAGACATCAAGCCTATGAAAACTCTCAATTATACAAAGCAAGAACCAAAATCTGGCATGATAGAAAACTATGAATGAGAAAAGAATTTAAACATGGAAATAAGGTTCTGCTCTTTAACTCAAAGTATAAATTCAAACAGCCGAAACTCAGATCCCGTTGGCTAGGACCATATGTAGCGAAACATCAATATCCATCTGGATATGTTGAACTCTATGGAAAAGATGGAAAAACATTTATTGTTAATGGCCATCGACTTAAACTATATCATAAAAAAGAAGATTATAATGACCAAAGGGAAGCAGTTACTCCCTTCTTTCTCAAAGAATGACTCACCAAGTTCGAGTCTAGCTAACGACTCTCTTAAAAAATTAAGCGCTTCTCGGGAGGCAACCCGTGCTTCACTTAAGTGTGGAGGAGTCTCTCCTCCATTATTTCACTTATATCCTTTATTTATTTTCTAAAAAAGTTAACAAAATATTTTCTTTTTTTGCTTTTGTATTTACTTTTATGCAGGTAATATAGCTTGAAGATTTGGAAAATTATGAAGTCTGCTCAAGGATATCTATCTCGCATCTATATATCTTTATGCCCCGAAAAGTACCGTTTTCCCTTAATTTTCCCTATTTTATCTCTATTATTAGTTATCCAATTGAGGGCAATGTTCAACTTAAGTGTGGAGGGGAGCAAAATAGAAAAAATTAATCATACCCCTCCATGTTTTCCCTGCCAATTTTTTTTTACTAAACCGATACTTTCAAAAACAAAAATCTTATAATATATATGCTTTCAAAATATAAAAAAACGCTCTTAGTAAGGCAAATCCAACCGGATTGACATGTTAACTAGCGTAAAAATCAACCTACCAAAAATTATGAGAATTATAAGCATTTAAAAATTCAGGTACCCACCTTTGGCACCCAAGATAATTGATGCCTTTAGCTTGTTTGAGTTAAGGAATGAGCAATCATATGTATATATTCCATCGTTATGGATGTGTATATGTGGTTTTGTCGCCTTTTCTGGAGCAATGGTATTGGTTGATAATTATTTTGAGTGAGCTGGTAATTCAGAAGCTCTAGAACTTATGTTTGATCATCATTTACTAGAACGAAGCCTGATTAATCACATGGTATGAATCCTGCAAGTTACTGTTCTTGCAAGTGCTCCCTTTAGTGCTAAGTTGCTAAAAAATCTAAGTAAAGAAGTTAAAGTTAAAAGATGAAGTTCTGTGCCAAGCCTTAGTTATTATTATATGTGATCTCGATGATTAAAAAAAGTGTAATATATATAGTAGTTCAAATAAATAAAGGCTTAAGTTTCAGCACATGAAGATTAGTATATGCTCCCGCTTCAGTATCAAGTTCCGCCCTTCGGTCAGGTTTATGTGTCAAGTACAAGCCTATGATAGTTGTCTAAATTATGTTTGTGCAAATTAAGTGTCTTCACAAAAATATAAACCCTATCTGAGTGAACCGAGTGAATTCTAAATCAAACACATTTCCCTGTGAGGTGCTTAGTTATATGTCAATGCCTGAAAAGTTATATAAACCTGTAAAACACTTGTAAAATCCAAATTTTCTCCAAGTCACGATAAATAATTTTATTTTCTCGCTTTGATTGCTTGAGGGAAAACAACAACTAAGTGTGGAGGGATTTGATAATGCCCAAATTATACATCTTTTCGGTGGAGTTATTTGTATATATTTAATTATTTTTCGTGAACTTTCGATACTTAATAGCATGAATTGCTTGCAGGTTCAATTGAAGATATCCCGAGCTCAAACACAACAAAGATCAAGTATTTATATGCTAAGGAAATCAATATCCAAGAAAATATAAAGTTCAAGCTCTAAAGTGCAAATATGCGCCACACTTACCAATTGTGCGCCGCACTTCTCCTCAAGTCAATGGAATAAAAGACTTAGTCAAAATTTAGCATTAACTCCACAAGTACGCCACACTTACTATTTTGTGCGCCGCACTTTCTATCTGACATGAAGAATAAATGAAGACTTAAATGTTATTGCATTAATACCTTAAGTACGCCACACAAATTCTCTTGTACGCCGCACTTCTCCACTAAACATTTAATTCTCTCATATTTAATCACCAAATATGCCACACAAATATCTTTGTGCGCCGCACTTTTACCCCTCTCACAGCCTATAAATAGGGGATGAGTTTTCACTCTCAAAGCATCCCATAAAAAATCATTCCTCTCTTCATTCCTTAATCATCTCATCAGCAAACCTTCATCCATTCCACCTATATAACCAAAACACCATACCCTTTTGAAGATTCAAGATCAAACAATCAAGAACGAAGTAGAATATCATATTAGTTTATTGAAATAATGAAAATTCATGTTGAATCATCTTATGTTATGAACCTCATAACCCTGAGAGGCTAAATCACTCATGACTACTCGGTGACGTTATGATAATGAATAAGTGTTTGGTATGATCTTGATCCTGTTAATCTCAAGCTTATGTTGTGATCCTGTTTTATCTTATCTTATTAGTTTTTGCGTATCAATCTTAGATTATATAATCATATTGGTATAGGTCGAAAGACCCGTTATGATCTATGTGGTTTTAAAGATTTGTCTAAGCTATTTGAAGCTTAAGATGTATACTAAGATTATCTAGGGAGAAATAGGCAAAGTATTAACAAGAATAACAAGTAAAATGAACTTAAAAAGTGAAAGTTTAAGCTTAAACTGTTATAAGCTTTTTTCTAATAAGCTTCACAGCTTATTTATAAATCCTAAAAGCTAAAATTTTGAATATAAGTTCTAAAACTTATGTTGAACTAACCTAGATATAAGAAATTTGATAAAAAACACTTGATCTCAGAAATCAAAAAGAAAAATAAGCTAAAATTCAAACTGCTGTCACACCACTTTTGTAAGGAAATTTAAGCCAACCTAAAACTTGAAATGACAACTTTAAAAGCTTATTTTTATTAAGCTAATAGAGTACTAAAAGTATTCTTAATCCTAGACTCTAACTCCTAATTACTAATACTTAAAAGTAACTAGAAAAGTGGCTAGCAAGTGATCAACAACAGCAGCATTAATCTGTTGTTGCTGATGTAATTGGCAAAAAACTAAATGCGAGAGTCAAAACATACTTGCGCAGCTCAGCAAAACACTTCACTACAAGACCTAAAGTTTACCTAGTGAGCGTACTACTAAACCTACAATTACCATGAAGTTTGCGAACCTAGCATGCTACATCCAGCTAAAAATCTATTAAACACTTACAAGCTCTAACCTATAGCCCCATGGTGCTAATGGCGAGGAATTAGCCTAAGGCTCAAACTATTAAGTACTTAATAAACTCTAAATCTTAGAATTCACTAATCTAACTTTTAAAACTTTTTTAAAACTTGATATAACACTCTAACACAACTGACTGAATAGGTTTGACAGAATTACTTTGACTTGAGGAGTCAAAATCATCTAGATCCAAACACTCCCTTAATAAAAGCTGTTAAAACTATAGTGGACTTACAATCTATTTCAAAGCTTAAACTATCAAAACCTTATATCTACACTTACTTATACTAACCTATTAAGGCTATTTAAACTTCTAAACCTACAGCTTATTAATGAGAATAAGCTAGTTTCTCTACTAGCTTATCCTACTACTATTTATGACAGATTTGAAAAAGTAAAATCTAACTTGACTTTAAACTAAACCAGCTTAAAACTAACACAACTTATAAACTAACTAAGCTAATTGAAACATGATTAAAGCATAAGGTAAAACAAAAGTATTGAAATAAGCTAAGTGAATAAGCTGTAATGAAATTGAAAAATTGAAACCTGAGATTGATGAAGTCTCAGCACTTAGCCACTCTATCTGAGTGAGTGGCTTAAAAACTTGAAACCTAATGGCACCTTGCCTCTATTCCCTGAGCTAAAAGCTCAATAAGCTATTAAGTGCTTATTACTCTTTTTAGCTTCCAAAACTAACACAAATCACCTCAAGTTATCATGCTTTTGATTCAAAGTGATTAAAGTGAGTAAATGAAAGTCTAAAAGCAGGATTTTAACTAAATTTGAGCTTATGAAAAGGAATAAGCTCTAAAGAGCTTATTGAGAGCTTATTGAATGAAATTTGCTTAAAATGGAAATCAAAGAACAAAAATACTTGGAAAATGAATTGTTATTGCTAAGATGATGAAGTACAAGAGGAAAAGAAGAGAGTACAAGTGTTTAAATCGTATTGCTAAAAGTTTGAAAGTAAATTGCTTAAAAAACGAGAAAATTACAAGACTAAAAATTTAAAACAAAACAACAACTCTAAAAGTGAGCCCTAACAGTCCTATTTATAGAGGATTGAGGAAGAGA
>BQNB010201583.1:0-10902 GCA_026074375.1 Tanacetum coccineum
ACAATCGTCTACCAGAAAGCGGTCTTGATATGTTACAATCATGGTTGGTTCTTTTAAGAAAGCGGTCTTGAATGCCTTTAGTAGCCACGTGTACGATTTTGTATCTTCATGTAAAAGCATTCCCGAACCAAGTGTGACGCACTTTCTGTGATTATCGGCGCCAGTAAACGGAACAAATACCATGTTGTACCTATATAATATATCAGTGGATTATAAAATCAGAATGTGATGTTTCTATAACCACGAATCACATGTGATTAGGTCTGAATCACATGTGATTGAGAGGGAATCACATGTGATTCATAGTATTTGTTTTTTGTTTGTCACTATGTTAAGGATCTAGAGTGTTGACATTAATACCTTCTGGAATTCCCTCTTTGTTACACATGATGTACTTGTGTTTTACAACTCCTGATTTTGTTTTCCTTTGCCCTTACTTTTTAACTTCAAACCCTCCAATTTAATTGTAATTCATATACATATCTATAGCTTCATCTAATGTATCAAAGTACGTCCCCTCAACTGGTATAAGAATTCCTTCTGTATGAGGCTCCTAATTGATCCACCATGTGTTTCATTATGCTCATATAAAGTTACTCTTGGTGTTTTCATACAACCTGTATATCAAACAGAATCACATGAAATTCATGATAATATAACAACTGAATCACATGTGATTTCACCTTTGCTAATTTGTTTCAATCTATAACAACCAAAAGAGAACACTAGAATCAAATGTGATTCACCAGAATCACATGTGATTCACCAGAATCACATGTGATTCACCAGAATCACATGTGATTCACTCCTTAAATGAAAACCAAATCCTGTTTGTTTCAATCTATTCTGATCCTCTTATAACAAACCATTACAACACATTAGAATCACATGTGATTGTGATTTGTTTCATCGTAGAGCAATACAACAATAGAATTACAGAACAATCATATGTGATTTGAATTTATTTATATAAAACACTTACAGACATAATCAAAACCTAATAAATAAGAAACAAAAAAGCTAAAGCTAAAAAATCACATGTAATTTTACATGTAACTTCTTCTATAACAGCATCTGTACGACTTCTAGTAAAACATCTTCAGTAAAACATCTTCAGTATCAGATTCAAGCTCATTATCGGACTCAACAACTTGTTTGTTTAGATCAACCTGTTTAACGACTTCCATAACATCATTTCATTGATATTCATTCATTTTTAACAGTGATTGTGTGTGTTTCAGGTAAATCAACGTTTTCCGGGAAGTTTATGGTGGTTCCGGCGAGGTTGTTGTATTTCCGATGATTGTTGTTGTTTTTTTCGGTGGTTTACAGTGTTGGAATTAAGCGGCGATGGTTGTTACGTTTTCTGGCGAGGGTTGTGGTGTTTCCGGCAAGGTTTTTTGTGTTTCCGGCCAGGGTGGTTGTGATTCCGGCGTAGAGGATGAAGGTACAGTTGTGTGTGTGTGTTTTCAAGGAAGAGAAATAAATAATTAAATGAGAGGTGGGTGGTTATTTTTAGGGTTTTATATATTTTGTATGGTTTAATTATAGCCATTGGATGAAGATTAGATCAACGGCCATGATCACTTGTTTTGTTCTTTGATTGAGATGTGTTCTTTGTGGATCTCGACTCTTCTATAACTAGCCTTTTGTTTCAAGCACAACTTTTATGTTACTACACCCAACAAAAATTGATCTTCATTTTTATACTTTCAATTTATTCTAAATGAAATATCAACTAAAGTGAAATATTAAACATGCATGGAACTTAATAAAACGTGTCCCTTTAAAAGAATTTGGTTGCATAAATAAAAAAACCTAAACTTTGCATATATTTTTTTTCTTCCTTTATAACCCATAAACTTTTTTTTATCACTACAACTATTTACCGCTAGGAATTTACGCCTCTGTGCGTGGGTATTCGTCTAGTAATCTTAAAAACTCGTGTTTCATTGTTTCTTGAAAGTGTCATTTATAACACATAAACATTTATCATCTAGAATTTTTATGGCCGTTAGTTTCTTATTGTAATTATTGTGTCATTTTACGATGCATAAACGATTCTTTTATATTGTTTTTTATCATCAATAGTTTATTAATGTCATTATTTTGTGTTTCTTTATTCTTGAAACTTAAAAAATTTATTCTATGTTGCATTACAAATTTGACAATTGAAAGTCCAAACCACGATAAATGAAACAAAAACCGAAAAACCAAAAATAAACCAAAAACTGAACCTATTATAAACCAAAACCGAACGGTTTTTAAAAAGCAAAAACCAAATATTTTTGGTTTGGTTTCGGTTTTATCATGAAACCGAACCATGCTCAAATGGAAGTTTGGAATTCGTCAAAGACTTACGTAGCGTTTGGTACGTCGTAATGAGAGGGGATGGAAAAGCTCATTACGAGGGAATGAAAAAATTATGTTTGTTTACAACTATAGAATACAATGACTCATTACATGGAATCACTCATTACATCAAGGGTCTGTTTGGTATGACGGAATAAAGTAGCGACATAATTGAATGATAGTCGTAATGAAATAAATGAAGTAATTGAATGACGCATTACAATTATTATTATGTTTGGTTGTTGTGATAGAAAGGAATGTAATCAATAATAAAAAAAAGACTAAAATAGCTTTTGATGATAATTTTGTGTTTCTTAATCCTATGTTTCTGACAGATGGAAATGGGACTTGGATGAGCTATCGGAGTGATTTTTTCTGTTGCGCCGGTTAGAAAGATTATTGATGATAAATCGCTTTCAGATGTTGACTCGAAAACTCGGTGGATAAAATATGTGCCGATAAAGGTGAATGTTCATGCTTGGAAGGTTAAGACAGATTCTCTTCCAACGAGGTTTAATGTTTCACGCAGATGTATTGATATTGATTCCATTATGTGACGGTTTTTGTGTAATTATGGTTCCATCACAAGATGTAATGAAAAAAACAAAGTACCCCTAATGAATAAATATGGTCATTTTTAATGTAATGAGTGATTCCATGTATTCAGTTATTACATTTTATAGTTGTAAACAAATATAATTTTTCTCAGTCCGTCGTAATAAGCTTTTCCATTCCTCCTCTCATTACGACGAACCAAACACTATGCAAAAATCACCATGTTCATTCATTAGAGGTACCTTGTTTTTTTTCATCACATCTGGTAATAAATGGAAGCGGAAATGCTGCAAATACTGCAGTTTCTGTAGATGCAAAATTTATAAAAATAAAGGAATCTAAGTCCTTTATCAGCAACAAAAACAAGAAGAAAATTATTCATTCTTGTAGTGCCTTTATATTTGCAGGGCAGCAGCCCTTTGTCTAAAGGTTTTTAGACGTTCTTGCAAACAAGCTTTTGTTTGTTTTTTATGGCTAATAACTCTCGCTATAGTCATCGGATGTTCATATCCCCTTTTTTCAACGCTAGATTTATATCTATTGTTAAGCCTAAGGATAGATTGATCTAAGTCAGAGATATATTCTTTTGTTTCAACAATTTCTTGTTGTAAATGTTTATAAAGATTTTTCGTAATCACACAAAAACCCTTCATTAACTACCCACCAAACAAAAAAAAATTATCATCAAAGGCTATTTTAGTCCTTTTTATTATTGATTACATTCCTTTCTATCACAACAACCAAACATAATTATAATTGTAATGTGTCATTCAATTACTTCATTTATTCCATTACGACGTTCATTCCATTTCATCGCTACTTTATTCTGTCATACCAAACAGACCCTTACGTGTATTAAACGAGCCATTACTATCATGCATATTTGACTTTATTGATGAATCATGCATAAATTTACAACCTTGACCATATTTACAAAAGCCTTTACTGAAATTTCGACAAACTTGAGGCTTAAACGGACGAGTAGTAGACCGGTTTTCACGAGCAACTCGTGATTCTTGACCATGTGAAGAGGAATGTTTGGCCTATAAAATTGTTGGTGCCGAAGAGCTTGTAATGGAGACTTGGAGTATTAGTGCATCTCCTTCGTTGTTGCCTTCAAGCTCATAGTCTCAAGGTCCGAAAAAGGGTCTCGATGATCAATGATACCCACAAGTTTGGGGTGCATATTTAAACTACATATAGGACTGTTTTGGAGTCCTTATTGGTTGTTTGGGTTTTCGTATTATAATAACCACGTTTAGGAAGGTTAAACTACCTGAAATCATACTTGATATAACTTATAACTGTGAGAACAGAGTGCAAGTACTTGCATCCTTTTGACTTTTGATTTCACGGATAACCTTTTAAGCAAAATTAACGGTGTACCTTAACCTATATGAGAACTTGAGAAAGGGAGAAATTGATGAGGATATAGTAGTTATAGTATACATATCGCTCGATATTTGTAGTTGCAAAGTATACTTTTTGTCTAAACATTCCTCGTCCTACTATTTGTAGGTTATCGCAATTAATGGGAAATTTCCTGGTCGTGCTATTAATTCAACTACCAACAACAATGTTGTAAGGAACCAATTAGATGAAGACCTTCTTCTAACTTGTTAAGTTTTGCATTATTTTGTGGGCAAATGACACAAAAAGGTACTCAACTTAAGGGTCATTTCCAATTAAGGTATCACACTTTTTTCTTGCATAAAAAGGCGTTCAACTTATTTTTTGGTCAATTTGGTTACTTTCGTTAAATATTTAACGATTATCCGTTAAGTTTTACACTTCAAGTCCACCGGCCGCTTCCACCACCACAAATCATCGTCATTACCACCAAGCCCCCCACCACCATCACTACCAAGCACCGCCTCCATCACTAAAGTCATTACCAAACACCATCACTAACGCACTAAAAACAATCTCATCTGAGGCATTTTTTTAGATTTTTTAATACTTTTCAATATACTTTTGTTTTACTTTTTAGTTTTTTTTAGAAAGGCAACTTTTTAGTTTTTTAAACTTCAATTGCAGAATGCATTAAAATTTGTTTGCCAATGATGCATTAATTTGCACGTATTATCAGAAACGATATAATGTTGATATGGTATATTGTCACTACCTCTCTGGCAAACCATTACTATTTCAAATCATTACAACTAGTTTATTAATCCAATACTTCTGTTACAAGAGCAAACTTTTAGTAATCCAATACTAGTTTACTCCCTCCGTCCCAAAATTATTGTCCCCCGACAAAAAACACACGGTTTAATAAAAGTGCATTTATTACTGCTTTCTCTCTCTTACTTTTTGACAGAATGACAGTTTTACCCTTAGCTAATTAATTAAAGTCTTCTTTAAAGTTTGTAATAATAATTTTAAACAAGGGTAATATAGTAAACTTGATCAAACTTCTCTATCTATTTTTAGTAGTGGACAATTAATTTGGGACATCCCAAAAAGGAAGCGTGGACAATAAAAATGGGACGGAGGGAGTATTAATCTTTTAGTAATAACTTTAGTGGTGGAGGCGGTACTTGGTAGTGATGGTGATGGGAGGCTTGATGGTGGTGACGATGATTGATGGTGGTGGTAGCGACCGGTGGACTTGAAATGTAAAACTTAAACGGGTGATCATTAAATATTTAACGAAAATACCCAAATTGGCACACAAAAAAAGTTGAGCGCCTTATTATGCAAAAAAAATGTGATACCTTTATTGGAAATGACACTTAAGTTAGGTACCTTTTTGTACCATTTGCCCTTATTTTGTTTACGATGACAAATCTTTTTATGTGCATTACAAAACTGAAGAAGGTGGTTGGGACTGCTTATAAAAAGACCAACGCGTCAAAATGACCACTTCCGGACCATTTTCACCGATTTTCAAAACGAGGGACTGAACGGGTAAACGAGGCTCATTATAGAGACCAACGGTGTAATTTACCCTTAATTCTATGTAGTTAAATTTTAAACTAGACACTTGAATTTTATGTAGTTGAAACGGCCACACATTTTGCAACCCACATTTTTCACTCAAACTGTGAGTGCTAAAGAGTAGCCGTCTCAACTAACAAAATTATATACTATGTGATAAGAAAGCTAAAACCAATTTTATAGCCATTCATATCGATGTGGGATTGACTACATAACACTTCATTTCAAAAGTTTCTCATCTATTTGATAATTTTCTTCATTACATTTATATTACAAGTAGTCTTTTAAAATTTTCATAGACCAGTTATAATTACCTCCAGTTCTTAGGTCGTTTGAACCATCAAACTGGTAAGGTAATTGGTTCGATCTATAGTCATATACTTTAAAACCGAGACGAGTCTAATCGCATCGACGCGTAAATACAACTGCAATCGATCAATACATGTTATAATATAACGGAATGTTCGTAAATATGTTTTATTGAGTCATCTTATACACACATTTGGTGGTTTAACAGCAACCAAACTATACATTTAACAATGATATCACAAATGAATTAAATATACTTTCTCAAATATATAAGTTAAATAATTTGTTGTGTATGCAAACTTATACGTGTTTGAAACATATAAATGGGAGGGGATGAGGAATTATACGGATTACGTTATATATGAAATCCACCAAAATTGGAACCGTTAGAATGAGCAAACCACCAAAATTACCCTAGTAATCGAGACAAAAGTTTCATTTCGAGGCTTTTAAAACTAGTAATCAACTAGTTTGATGGCATATCTATGTGATACGAATTCATGATCATTACAAATTAGTTGAGAGGTATGAGAGTTAATAATAAAAGCTGTTGTAAGTGTAATGTTTATTTAATTTTCCTTATTTTTCTTTTTATTAAGTACTTTCCTATTAATGTTTTCTTGCTTATCAAGATTATAGGAGTTTAAATAGAGATGGGGTCGTATTCTATAGGGAGGGGGAATAAAACCGGTCTGCGGACTTGGAACAACTTACATTAGGGTCTATTTTTTTGTTTTTCCATATCAATTATTAATAACACTTAGATTCGTTTCAAATCAAAGCAGATCTGGGCAATAAAGTTTCATTTCGGATTTACTGTTCATCACGAATCAGTGTTCATCGAAAGTTATGATTAACAAAAAAGTTGCATGTGTGATGAATATATCGTGTATAAGGCAGAAGCAAAAGAAAGCATGAATGATTTGAAGAAGAAGTTTGATGACGGTATTGGGAAGTTAGATGTGAGTATTAAAGCTTTGAAGGAACAATCTGATGTGAAGTTTGAGGAAGTCAAGCAACCAATCTTGGGCACTCTTCCATCACAATCAACACATGTGAATCTCGTGCCTCAAATCACCAAGGTAGTTGCAAAGGCGAACCCGTATGTACCCCAAATACGACGAAACTATGATGATATTGGGTTTGAATTGCCTAAATTCCACGTTGATATGGGGACTGCTATTGGGAAAATCAGATAAGTAACTTCTTGGAGTTAGAAGACTCAAACAAACCTGAATTATGGAAACTAGAGGATATGATTGATGATCGCACTAGGAAGCGTACATGTGTTGGTTTAGGGTTCGAAGCAACATGGATGCAACCAATAGGTTTTGGACGGGGGTTTTGGACAGAACCACAACCGAGAGTGAATAGGGAGATGCAACACATGGTTGGAACAAAACAAACAGGAGAAAGAGAGCATTAATGGGCTGGAACGAATCAAGCAATAGAGAGATTTGTGTATATTGGATTTGAGCATCGAGTGAGAAAGTTGAAGATGTCAGTGTTTGAAGGTGAAGATGCATATGGATGGATATATAGAGTTGAACGCTATTTTGAAATTCAAGGACTTTCGCAACAAGAACAACTACGAGCAACGGCTTTATGTATGGAAGGCGAGGCATTATCTTGGTATAGATGGAGCGTGGGATGAACTCTATTCCATGCGTGGGATGGTTTTCAAAGGCGTTTGTTGATACGGTTCCAACAATCACAAGAAGAGAATCTATATGAGTAGTTCTTGGCAATAACCCCAGAGCCCAGAGGGATATGCTCGAGCGTACATTGCTTTGTTTGAAAAAATGACTTTCCAACTGTCGGGGGTTCCAGAAACTGTCATGGAAGCCACCTTTACAAAAGGGCTTAAACCTGCACTTAGGGCTGCACTTAAGGCAGCAATTAAGGTCATGAATCCCAAAGGTTTGAACCATGTTATGAAGTTGGTTGTATCATAACCAGATATACAAGGGTGTTATGCAATCTAAGGGTGTGGTTGCGTTGGAAAACCCACTAGTGAGGGAGATAACTTTCGAAGGATGACCGAGTCAGAAATACAAGACAGGAGAGCTAAAGGACTATGTTTCAGGTGCTAAGAGAAATACACGCTCGGTCATCGGTGCGCGAGTCACACTTTGCAAGTAATGTTGGTCGATGAGAGTGATGAGGCAGAAGAACCATACCTTAAATTCAAATCACGGGATTGTTGTTCCAAGATTGATTAAGATGAAATTTCGAATCACACCTTGAGGACAAGGTGTGTTTTTGAGAGGGGGCTAATGATACGAATTGATGACATTACAAACTAGTTGAGGGGTATAAGAGTTAATAATAGAAGTTGGAAGTTTAGTGTTTATTTAGTTTCTTTTTATTCAGTACTTTCCTATTAATGTTTTCTTGCTTATTAAGATTACAGTTTAAATAGAGATATGAGTCGTATTATTTAGGGAGGGGGGATAAAACCGGTATGCAGACTTGGAACAACTTACATTAGGGTTTATTTTCTTTGTTTTTACATATCAATTAATAATAACAGTTGGATCCGTATCAGTATGTTAGGCATATAATCTGTTTACTAAAACTCATCCTAGTACGACCAAGTGTTGCTTTGGAGAGTGAAGTACAATGGCCTCTTACACTTATACAGTTGAAAATTATTACCCTTATATACGATAGTGAAGATAACGAAAGCATTTAGAGGGGCAAGAATGATGTCGTTTTGGGGATGGAATGGGCCAGGTGTGAGTGGGTTGGCCACACGAAGTCGTTTTGGGATCAAATATAAGTAATGTCGGATCCTATTTTAGTTAAATTCTGTACTTTCTAAGCGTTGGGCTTTTGGTTTGTTTGTATTAGAGGTTGATAATTTAATATGATTCTCTAAGGATTAAGTTCCAAGTAGAAAAAAACAATTTTCGGGTGCACTCAACTGTAGTTTTTAACAATTATAGGTGGATCAAAGGCGTGGACATGTGAAGTTTTATTAGGATGGTCAAGGTTTCATATCAAGAAATTCTAGCAGGCTAACGGTCAAAATCTATACTTGTAAGCATTTCCATAAACAATTAAGTAAGGAACAGTCTGTAGTCTGCACCACTGTATCAATTGGTATCGCAAAGTTAACTCGAGATGAGATCCCACTCCCTGCAACAAACTGTGCAAAGAATACACAATTAAATGTCTATTTTGACAAATAACCTTCAAGAACGATAAACAATCGAAATAGTTTGGACCAATATAAGTCAACCCTATACCTTTTCGAGTGAAAGTTGCAGTATTAACACCAATAACATGGTCGTGGGAATCAAGCAAGGGTCCACCCGAATTTCCTGCACAATACAGTTGCACCATTAAGCATTGTTATGGTGCATATTAGGCATTGTCAATTGTAGTACTTCAGTTCTTCGAGAAATTTCGTGTCGAAAGGGATCACTTGATTAGCACATTTTTTTATTTTTATGTCGCCGATAACATATAGTAATTTGTTTTACTAATTCGGTGTAATCATGAGTTTAAAAGTTAAGAGTTATAGAATTCCTAAAAAGTGTTGCACTTTTCCTAAACCCCGAGAACTAAACATAAAAAGTGAATTTCTCTTTGCATAATGTAAATGTAGATATCATGAGATGAGACCAAATAATACATAGGGTTTTAGCCGTACAATAGCAACGTACTTTCTTTAATGTTTCGTTTTGGTACATGAATTTTTTTTTTCCACTTAATGTAACGAACTTCCAAGTTTGTGTTAATTTGCACCATCAAACTTGTTTTACCGAACCAACTATATTTTTGTTCCATTTAACGACTGTTTGCAACGTTAGGCTTTTTAGCCAACGAATGTTTGCAACGTTAGTCCTTTATGCTAACGGCTGTTTATTTTTTTTTCTAATTATTTTTTAAATTTATATACGTTTTTATATACACATTTTTATACAAATATTTTTATACACGCATTTTTATACATATATTTTTATACACACGTTTTTATACACACATTTTTTACATGTTTTTATACACATATTTTTAAACACATATTTTTATACACATATTTTTACACATGTATTTATACGCATTTTCATACACATTTTTTTATACACATTTTTACACACATATTTTACGTTTTTATACACGCATTTTTATACACACATTTTATCCATACATTTCTATACACACATTTTTATTCACATATTTTTATACACATTTTTTTATACACATTTTTATACACGTTTATATACATATATTTTTACACACGTTTTTATACACATTTTTATACATATTTGTATACACATATTTTTACACACGTTTTTATACACATTTTTATACACATATTTTTATACACATATTTTTATACACGTTTTCATACACATTTTTATACACGTTATTATACACACATTTTTATACACATTTTATATGTACATTTTTATACACATATTTATACACATATTTTCATACACATTTTTATACACGTTATTATACACACATTTTTATACACATTTTATATGTACATTTTTATACACATATTTATACACATATTTTTATACACGTTTTTATACATACATTTTATACACATTTTTATACATATTTTTATACACGTTTTTATACACGTGTATAAAAGTATGTGTAAAAATATTTGTATAAAAATGTGTATAAAAATATGTGCATAAATTCGTGTATACAAATGTGTATAAAAACGTGTAAAAAAAAAAAAAAAACCAGATTCACAAATACATTTTTTTTAGAACGGTTATA
>BQNB010201585.1:0-10902 GCA_026074375.1 Tanacetum coccineum
TAATAAGCTGAAAAATGAAATAAGCTAAACTAAACCTATACTAGACTAAAACTAACTACTAAAAATGAGGGGGAGTTGATCCCTTTATAGCCAAAAGTGAGGGGTGATTTATGTCATTTCTTCTCTCCACCGCCTCTAAGTCTAAGCCAATCATTGGCCATTCTTCTTGTACCTCGGATCGCCAACTTTGCATAGATAGATCCACTGATGTTCTTGTGACACATGGACATTCAATTAGCTTACATCAAACACACTCATTTTTAGCCATTTGATCAATTTGCTGAGAAATGAATTGCAATTTGAATTGTGTAACTTAGTTCCGCCACGTGGCATAATATTACTCGTCCCTTCATCTCATAGTGCTCAGGCACGAGTGGTAGTAGAATTAATTTGCATGCACATGATATGACATCATGCCTGCATCACTCCATATTAATAATAGAGAATTTATTTTGGGCTTATGCAATAATGGGTTGGCCCGACCCATAAAATGGGTTACAGGCCGGCCTAATAAAATTTGAGAGCACTGTTGGACTCGTTTTTCCGTGCTTTTTCCATTGGCATGCTCGGGGACTTTTCACGACTTTGTCTTGATTTTGAATAATAAGCACTCTTTATTGCGACGAAACCGTAAATACCATTTTTTGCACCATTTTCAATCCTTTTACCTGCAAGACATAAAAAAAATACCAAACAAACATATTTACAAGATAATTAAGCATATTTTAAGCATTTTTAGTCTGATTAATAGTGTTTTACGGGTTATAAAAGATGCGTGTTTTAGCACATATCAAATTCCCCCACACTAAACCATTGTTGGTTCCACACGCAATGTAAATAAAACAAACCCGGATATAAATAATTTTATCCCCTTTTAACTTATGACCCCCTCACAATCAAACAAGAACAGAAAAAGCCCATTAAAAGGTTCAAAAATCATTTATTTCGCAAGCACCCCCGTTTTACTTTTTTTTGATGATTTTCGTAATTTCTAACTTACAACTTATTCATGTGTGACATAATGTATTACTTTCATTATTAATTGATAACTTTTAAGATCACGGAACAAAAAGCACAAATAGTGTCCAAATGGATAAATTCATCGTCCCCAACTTTCACCTCTTCAAACCAAGCTTAAAAACAAGATCATTGTAAAATACAAGTTATGATGCTAACACTACTCATAAAAGCTAATTGTGTACTTATTTTTCCTCTCTTATTTCTAATTTTGTATCTCAATATTTAATTATTATTATTATTGCAACATTATTAAACCTCGGTCCTTTAGAAGGCTGAAACATCGGTTGTGAGCCGGCAAGATGCAGCAAACATATTTCGACCTTGGTAATTTCCTTGACCTTTTAGAAGGCTGCAACATCGGTTGTGAGCCGGCAAGTTCAGCCCACAATTTTATTATTATTATTATTACCTCCACCCTTTAAACGACTACCACATCGGTTGTGAGCCGGCAAGAGGTAGTGGTCTTATTTCGGCTTCGGTTTATTACATAATTATTATTATAGCAAAATTTCAAGTCCTGTGGTCTTTTAACAACTGCCACATCGGTATGCGAGCCGACCATGGTCCAGGATTTTATTTCCCCACAACACTGACAAAACCTCGATGTGTACCTTACTTTCACCAGAAGGAATCTCTACGAAGTGATTTAAACTAAGAATCGCAAAAACCTAAAGCAACTTTATTTTATTCAACAATTATATAGCGTTTAGTAAGCTGGTGGGAGCAAAAAGCCACAATAAACCTCTATGAGCTCTAAAGATATCCAACTAATCCATGCTTAGCATTAAACTTATATTTAACTCTGTCATCTCTTGTTCTTCACAATTTAAAATTTCTAATAAAGAAACTCGTGAATACTTAGCCTAGTGAATTAAGATCGGCACTTTAACAAGTCACATAGACTGGCAACAATCTTAATTCTAATAAATTGATCTTCGCATATTTAAAATCAATTATGGGAACTTGCAAAGTCTGACTTTAACTAACCTTGCGATTATTTATAGCCTCCTTGTATAAAAGATTAGCAAAAATCAGTCTATTATTAGTTAAGGAGAAAGCTAAGATATAAAACAGGTCGGGTGAAATTTTACTTTTCATTCTCACCAACGGAAAGCCCACATCCGTGTCAAAACACTTATTAATTTTTTTTTCCAACTAACTATTTATATTTTTCAACATTTTTCTACACACAGTTTTTTATTTTTTATTTTTTTTTTTTTTTTTTTTTTAGATATGAACAATAAACTAGATATTAAGACATAAAAATTTAAAATTTTTGCCAAAACGGGGTTGCGAGGGACACAGCAAGGCACAAGTAAGATCACATTTCGATAGAAATCCCCCCCCCCACACTTAGAATAGAACATTGGCCTCAATGTTCAAAAAATGTCGGGTTTTACCCCCACACTTAGGAATGAAAAAGGCACATGCAAAAAATCCAAGTGTGAAAAGGGAAACACAATATATATACATGATTAGGATTGAGGATTCCATAATTACCAGAAAATCGAAGACCGGGAGATTGGAGGACTAAAAACAAGCACGTGTCTTCATGATTTTGAGGAAACCTGCAAAAAACGAAACCACATGCCATAGAAAGAAGCACGCCCCCTCACTTGGGTTATAAAATCACACACTTACTTATTAATCAAGAAAATAGAAAGAAGAAAAGACACGGGTTGCCTCCCGAGAAGCGCTTGTTTTTGTGCGAGTCTCTAGCTTGACTCTCCCCGAATTCCTTTGTCCTTGGGGCAGAAACAGAAGAATGGAAAAATCACCATCGGATTTTCATATGCCACCGGCTTAAGAGAAGAACAATGAAAAGTGGAGATGCTGGGGTCAAAAATAGTATCCTCACTCCCGGAGGAGAGAAGAAAAGGAGAATCCACCGAATAAGTGAGATAAGGAAGAAATATTTGGATAACAAATGTGATGGGAAGATAATGGCGATCCTCAAAGGTTAACTTCACAAATGTCGGAGAAAAACTTTTCTCATAAATCCCGGGGTCGAAAACTTTGTCCTCGGTAATCAAATCATCAATTGGAGCATCGTACAAAATCTTCTTCCAGTCATTTTCTTTTGATTCCAAATCAAATAAATCATCATTCTCTTCGAGAAGCGGTTCATCGGTGAATTCCTCGAGAATGGAAACAATGCTTATAGACGGATCATGGTGAAGTAAAAGCTCAACGTCGTCTCTAGGGGCGAGACACTCATCCTCATTAGAATCGGAAAGAGGTGTGACTAGGAAAGTCGACTCATCAAGGTTGGAATTATAAGAATCCTTGCACTCAATGTCCTCTAACACCTCATCAAAAAGAGGATTTACGTCACTAGAGATATATTCGTCGTCAAATTCGAAAAGAGGGTTCGAGTAAATTTTAACATCTTCCGGAACGTCCTCATCGGATAGTGACTCGTCATCACTAGAGGTAAAATCATTATTTGAATCGAAAAGAGGGTTAGAGAAAGTCACGGATTTTTCCTCAAAAATGGGAGAGAAATCATCACTCGAAGGTAAAACGTTCTCACTATCACTCTCGGATGAATCCTCGCTCTCTCTTAGGATTGGAATAAGATCCTCAACAGTGGACTTTATGAATTCGTCCGATTCCTTTTTACGAATAATGCTAAGTTCCTCATTCCCCATTATGAGAGAGTCCTCGGGCTCCATAATAGAAGACACGGGTGCGAGAGCAATAGACGAAGAAATTTGAGGCATATCTTTTAAAGGAATAGAATACTCCTCGTCATCCTCGTAATTGTAACGTCGCGAAGGTTCAGGAGTATAAATACTAACATTAGCCGCCTGCTTTCGTTGAATTACCATTTCACAAAATGATCGCACCATGTTGAAATTTTCATTATATGAGTCTTCTAGTTTATCCCATCTATCGTGCACATCACTTATCCTTTGCTGATTAAGATCTTCTTGATGATTGAATGAATACTGCGGGGGTTGGTCAAAACTGGAATAGTTAGAATTATGTTCAAAGTGGTTTTGATTCATCGGTTGACATTGGAAACTTTCATGAGGACCCCCACAGTTTTCACAGCAAAGATATTGTTGAGAAAAACTCGGTGAATAATAATTATCACTAAAGTTTTGATTGTAGCACGGTTCCGGCTCATAGACAAGCGGGACTCGTGATGTATAATCGGAACCGTAGTAATGATCGTTACCACAAAAATTACAAGAGTATGTCTGGGGCTGTGGAGGTTGGTTGAAGAAGTTCAGTGTTTCATTATAAGAATAAGGATTTGGGTCATAGACAAACTCATTTCCGGATCCTACATTGTTACAGCCTGGACAGTTTCCACCATTAAACGGACCTCCACACCACGAGCAACCAAAATGGTTATACGAAGACATGTCGAAGAATTAAACGGATAAGAGGATAAAGAAGAAAAGAATTAAATGAAATAAGAGGATAAAGAAGAATATTTTTAAGATTTTTATAAAGATAAAAATAAAAATATTTTTAGATTTTTTAAATATTTATAAAAGAAAAAGAAAAAGAAAATAAGAAGAAAAATGTTTTTGGATTTTTATATTTTTTATAAGAACGAAAATAAACTTTCTGAAGAAAGGATCTTCAAGGCTCGAACACAAACAATCTCGTAAAAATCGCTACACCTCTCCCCGGCAACGGCGCCATTTTGATGTAAGTAGTTTTCACACGCGTTTATCAAATAAGCCCTCAAATGTATAATATATATAAAATAGAAATACATATACGTATACTTAAGCAAAGTATCATACACATTATTCTTAGGAAAGAATAAAAAGTAATCAACACGGGTATCGGTTTCCTCGGTGAGAGGTGAATGGAAATCTACGTTCAAGTTGTAAATCGAGCTTGATTGTCATTCAAGTTTTTGGTTTTGGTGTTAAACTATTTTTATACTAAACATTAAACTAATATTAATTCTAAGATTTAAAACTACAAGATTATACTAAAATTTATCTAAAAAAATATAAATGACAAATGTGCTTGCTAAGTGATGTGAAATGTTCCTTAAGTGCGGGCTTAGGTTTAACGAATTAAAATCCTTAGAAAACAAGTTTCAAGAAATTAAATGACAAGTAAAGTAAAATGCTTTTTAAAATAAATGACAAGTATTTAAATTGCATTAAAAGTAAATGACGGTATGTAAATTGGAAAATTCTAATGATTATTAATTTTTTAAACCTTTTTAAAACCGCACTTAAATTCCAAATCACTAATCACTTAACAAGTACTACTTAAACTACTCGCTACTCATGACAAATATCAAATAAGCAAACATTTTATAAAATGACAAAATAAATCTACACTAATTAATTGAAAAATGATAGAAAATGGAACCGATTTGAAGACCCGCAGCTAAATGAATACCACCTGATTTACTTAGCTAAAACAAATAATCAATTCCAGTCTAGCTAAATAAACCCTTAAGCTCCGCGCCTCGTTAGTTGACCGGTACCAAAATTGACAAAACATAATAAAACTGTTAACTAAATAACAACTAATATTACAATTTTAACTTTCACTAATTCTATTTCTAACCAACCATAGGTGCAACAAACCAAATGCTATTTCACTAATTCTATTTCTAACGCAGTCCCACATGAGATTTCCTACAATCAAACCAAACATAGGCCCATTAGCTAACTTCTAACAAACCAAACGCGGCCCATAAGCCAATAAAATCATACGCAGGTATACTAGTAATTTGTGTACTATTTTTAAGACTAATAGATAAGCTAAACAAGATAAGCTATAATTCCTAAATAAGCCACTTAAAACAATAACGACTTATTTTGACAAGTAACCAATAATCATTTTAAACGTGACCTACACTTATAAGCCAAAATTCGAATCAATAAGCTACGAAAATCAAAATAAGCAAAATCTTTTTGAAGTTAAAAGCTAAAAAGACTAATTCGAATAAGCTAGGAGAAAGGAATAAGCAAACGAAAAATAAAGAAAAGCAAATAAACTGAGGCTCATTTTTTTATCCTATAAGCTAAATCCAAAACTGAATAAGCTAGATGAGTGCTTATTCGAACCAGAAACTAAGCTAAAGACAATAAGCCCAATACAGCTTATTCGAGAATAAGCCTACACGAACAGCTTATCTAAAAACTTATTAGATCGAGCCTTAAAGAAATAAGCATAAAAATATAATAAGCTATGAAATTACTTATTTTATTTCCATCTTAATTCTGAATAAGCCAGAAAAATAAGCTCAGAAATCAAGCTTGAGGAGAGGAGCTTATTTACGAAATAAGCTAAGAAAAAGATAAGAAAAGAAAAGACAATAAGCCGAAAGGATAAACTAGGTAACCTCAACAAACATCGTCATTATCATTAAAATAAGCAGTTACAATAAGCTTAAATAAGCTGAAAAATGAAATAAGCTAAACTAAACCTATACTAAACTAAAAACTAACTACTAAAAATGAGGGGGAGTTGGATCCCTTTATAGCCAAAAGTGAGGGGTGATTTATGTCATTTCTTCTCTCCACCGCCTCTAAGTCTAAGCCAATCATTGGCCATTCTTCTCGTACCTCGGATCGCCAACTTTGCATAGATAGATCCACCGGTGTTCTTGTGACACGTGGACATTCAATTAGCTTACATCAAACACACTCATTTTTATCCATTTGATCAATTTGCTGAGAAATGAATTGCAATTTGAATTGTGTAACTTAGTTCCGCCATGTGGCATAATATTACTCGTCCCTTCATCTCATAGTGCTTAGGCACGTGTGGTAGTAGAATTAATTTGCATGCACATGATATGACATCATGCCTGCATCACTCCATATTAATAATAGAGAATTTATTTTGGGCTTATGCAATAATGGGCTGGCCCGGCCCATAAAATAAGTTACGGGCCGGCCCAATAAAATCTGAGGGCACCGTACTCGTTTTTCCGTGCTTTTTCCATTGGCATGCTCGGAGACTTTTCACGACTTTGTCTTGATTTTGAAAAATAAGCACTCTTTATTGCGACGAAACCGTAAACACCCTTTTCTGCACCGTTTTCAATCCTTTTACCTGCGAGACATAAAAAATACCAAACAAACATATTTGCAAGATAATTAAGCATATTTTAGCATTTTTAGTCTGATTAATAGTGTTTTACAGGTTATAAAAGATGAGTGTTTTAGCACATATCACCTACCTTACTCAAGTATGTATTTTTCCCCACCCTCTATAACAACAGTAAGACCATGGTTTGCAACAATAGGATACAATGGGGAGATTAGGGCAAAAGGAACTCTCAAAAAGAGTTGTCTTCCTCCTAGGTGGAGGTTGTTGATGGGTCAAATCATTCAGTGTTTAGGTGGGAAAATATGTGGCCTAGATCAAATATCCAATAAGGATGCCACTATCTTGTATTGTTTGGCCAATGGGGTACAAGTAGATTATGCCAAGTTAATATGGGAAGATCTAATTCATAAGCTGAACAAGAAGACAAGGGAAAAGATTCTTCCATATCCTCAGTTTATATCTCTTCTACTTGAACATATGATGCCTGGATATGATAATGAGGAGCTCACCATAAACCTCACTCAAGTCTTTAGCGTTCACAACTGGACACTGAAGCTAAACCAACCTGAAGAACCTCCCTTCACTACCCACATGAAGGCCATCTGCAAGTTAGATGTGCCTATGGTCTCTAAAGCTCCAAAACCTACCTCACAAACTGAGGAGGTTCCCCAAGGCAAAAAGCCTGGAGCTAAAAGTAGACTCAGAAGAAAACAATTTTCAAAACACACATCTGAGTCCCAGACTGAGGCATCCAAATCCAAAACTGGCCAATCATAAACAGAAACTAAGTCCAGTTCAGACAAGGACAAAATCCCAAGCCATCCTTCACCTCCCGCTCTAGTGGTTGGTGAAATGCATAAAGAGGCACAACAAGCAGTTGGTGGCCCAACATCTTTAGGGGTCACCAGTGAAGAAGGAGCCCACCCTCAGGTCAGTAGTGGTAAGTCTACATTTAACTCTTATTGAACTTGTTTATTTAGCTTCTTTCATTTGCACTTTGAGTTTGCATCAGGACATGATGCTTCAGCAGATTCCACGGCTGAAGCTGATCCTGGATCATCTGCTCCTAATGATTCCATATCTTCATAACAGGATATAGATAAAGGAACCAAAAACTATTCATTTGATCACATATTTGCAGGGTCTAATCTAAGTGTTCTTGTAGATAAAACCAAATCTGCTGAAGATGGGTTAAAAACTGCCCACACTGATTCAGGTAGAAATAAGGAATCCAAAGATGATGATATCTCAAAAAAAAAATTCTGGAGGACTTATTAGAATTATTAAAAGACACAAGATCTGCATTCTTCACTCCTGACTCCCTACAAGATGAACCCATCATTGTTACAGATGAGAGTAAAGAAAAGGATGCTGACAAAGAAGAAACTCGTGATACTTCTCATGATATGCCTGAAGACACTTCAGTCCCACCTCCAACATCTCCAAAATCAACTCAAATTCAAGAGTTAATGGCTCAGGTTCAATTACTTAAGTCCCAGAAGGATGAGCTAGAACAACAAAAGGCAACAGCTGAAGCTGAAGTTGCCTCACTGAAGGTTAGGCCCTCATATCCAGATGTCAACACCTTACTACTCTTTTGGTAACATCTCTAAAGCCTAAACTCTCTAAACTCTTGGCCTCACATAACTTTGCTAGCTGCTTACCAACTAAACTGAAAGATCTCCCCTTAAAATTCATTGAATTATCTGGAGAGATTAAAGAGCTAAAGCAGCATGTTAAAGATATGGAAATCGAGCTACCTGGGGACTTAAAAGAGATTCCAACAAAACTAGAGACCTTCACTTCAACTATCTCTAGTCTTACATCCTAAGTTGCTGAACTGAAGAACATTCAACGGGAACTTCTAGCAGAGCTTTAAGCTTTAC
Source organism: Tanacetum coccineum (assembly GCA_026074375.1). NCBI lineage: Eukaryota > Viridiplantae > Streptophyta > Magnoliopsida > Asterales > Asteraceae > Tanacetum > Tanacetum coccineum. The sequence continues at coordinate 8,952 of BQNB010201585.1, forward strand.
AAGTTCTAGTTTCTTTAGTTCATAAATAGCTCAAGACTTTGGATTCCCTTCCAAGTCTATTAAACAAGGTTACTGAAACCTTGAACAGGTTTGTCACTATGGTGGAAAATGCATCAGAAGCTACGACCAAAGATGTTCCTTCAGCAGGCCAAGCAACTGCTTCACCTACTAAGGGGGAGAAGAATACCAAGGATGCTGACACAAACCTAAAAGATGAATTAGTTGATCTTTTGGGCGCAAATGTAGTGACACAGTACTACAACAAGAAGTTACTCTTTGATAAATACTGTGACAAGATGCAAAAAGAAAGAAAAGCCTTAAGATCACAAACTGTGAAGTTCTCACAAAGAAAGGCCCTATCACATTGAAAATATATAGGGAAGACGGGTCTGAAAAAGTCATCTTAAATCTCAAGGTTAGTGATCTACATTTAGCTGAATGGAGAGAAGTAATACAAGCTTGTCCAAATAAAAGTGAAAAAGAATGGAAAACCGTTTATGATCTGGTAAAGACAAAATTGGATCAGCTGACTCAAACTGAACAAGAACTCAAGATTGACTTAAACAAACCCCTCAAAGAACAAGATCCTCTGAATGAGCTAAATGAGTTAGGGAACAAGAAAAGAAAAAGAACCAGCGACTTAAAAGACCATTCCAGGACAACAAAGAAACACAGTCATCTAGTTCAGCATAAAGAAGAGGTTCATTGAACAACTAAGACAATAGAATGGAAACCATTTATAATAACTTTATCTTTTGTAAATGTATTTTAATGAAATTTAGAATGAAAGGTTATCAGTTTATGTTGTCCAATTTATATCATTTGTGTACGAAGAAGTTGTTTTGCTCACTTACAACTGATTTTAACTTAGGCTATTTGTATATTCAAATAGGGGGAGATTATTGGGTTCAGTTCCTGAGCCCTTCAGTCTTTCAGTAGATTTAAACATAAAATCCTCTAAGTGTTTCTCAAGCTGAAGTCTTTCAATTTGAGTCGCTAAAGTTTCTTCAGCGTCAGCTCTTCAGGTCCTTAGAAGATTGAGAGGTATCTTCACTTCAGTGTATGCAGCGGTACAGAAACTAAAGAAGGACTCTTGGAAAGAGCTTCAGTTTAGCTTGGTTGACAATTCTAAGCTGAATGTTGTCTATCTCCTTAACAGAAGTTGAAACGTGTTGTTTCACTTCTAGAAGGTTTACAAGGCGGGAAAAAGATTGCTTTAGGTCAAAAAGAATAAAGTAATCTCCTTGGGAAATGTTACTTCTAAAGTTGGTATAGAAGTACAACAACTTTCCTCAATGGATTATACCTAGTACTAAGAAAGCAAACGTACATTAAATGGTAGTTCAACCACCCATTTAATGCTTGCCACGTAGTATAGGTTAAACTTGTAAACCCTAATTCCTTTGCCTATAAAAGGAAAGGGATTCTCAGAGTAAATGCTATCTCTTCTAATTAATTTGAATCACATTGAAGAGTTCATTTATCTCTTAAACAAACTGAATAGAAACTGCTGAAGCTGAAGCTTCAATTCTAGTAGAATAGTTTGTTTTATTATTTCTCATAACTTTGGTTAGAGAATATGTTCGAAGGAGATAACACCCCAATTGTCATTCAACCACCTTGCTATTACGCAAGCAAGGTGTGTCATAGATTCTTTATTTGATTCTAATAAGAACCTATACGTTGAAAAGTATTTATGTGTGTTTTAAACTAGTTCTTTATATTCTTCATATATATTTGTTTAAAACTCACTTTGTTTCCATGAAATCAGATTAGTTTAACTTGATAAACCTTATATCAGATTTTAAGGGACCAACAAGTATATTTATTAAATATGTAATATGTTTTACGAAATAATATAACGGTCGTTAGTTTTAATCGTTTGACTCAATAACTGACTTATATATATATATATATATATATATATATATATATATATATATATATATAT
>BQNB010201586.1:0-10902 GCA_026074375.1 Tanacetum coccineum
GCTTCGAGGATTTGAGATGGTAATTTTGGATGAACGGTTAAAATTAATGCTCTAACTCGGAGAGGTTTGATTCGTTTCTTTCAACTTAAGGCATCTGCCACAACATTTGCCTTTCTGGGATGATAACAAATTTCACAATCATAATTTGCGAGTAGTTCTAACCATCGGCGTTGCCTCATATTCAGTTCTTTTTGACGAAGAATATGTTGAAGACTTTTGTGATCAGTGAATATTAAGAGCGAATATTACTGCTCCTAATTCGAGATCATGAGTGGTATAGTTTTCTTCATGAGGTTTGAGTTGTCGAGATGCATTAGTACAGCTCCTAACCCTTGAAGAGATGCATCACAGTAAACGACAAAATTATTCTTTCCTTCTAGTAATGCTAAGATTGGTGCTTCACAGAGTTTTTGTTTAAGGAGTTGAAAAGCTAATTCTTGTTCTTCGCCCCAGATATAACTCTTGTTCTTATGGGTTAATTTAGTCAAAGGCTTTGCAATCTTTGAAAAACCTTCGATAAATCTTCGATAATAGCCGGCGTGTCCTAAGAATTGACATACTTCTGTGGGTGTAGTGGGAGATGTCCAATTCTTAACAGCTTAGATTTTAGGAGGGTCAACATGAAGTCCTTGACTATCGATGAGGTGACCAAGAAATTGCACGATATGTATCCAGAAATCACATTTAGAGAATTTGGCATACAATTTCTCTTTTCGAAGTAATTCTAAGATAATTCTGAGATGACTTGCATGAAATTGAGCAGAAAAACCTTCTTATTGAAAATGAGAACCTAATTGTTGAATGCTTGTCTAAAGACGTGTTTTATACTACAACAAATTTTGTGCTTACTGTATCTAGATTTTCTGACATGCATGATGCTTACACTGCCGTACAAACTCGTATTCCTGAACTTGAAGCTGAAAATTTTAATCTAAAAAACAAGATTCAAAATGATGATCACGATGAAATGATAAAGCACTTGTCCAAACTTGAGGTGGAACACTTAAATTTGGAGTTAAACTATCAACATCTTAAAGAACGTTTTGGAAACAAAAAATCAGTGACATCTTCGGATGCTCCTGCATTTGACTTAGTCTTTGTAATCGAAAACTTAAAAGAACAACTTCAAGGAAAGGACAATACGATTAGAGAATTAAAAGAGCAGATTTCTCGCTTGCAAGCGAAACATAGTGATGTCGATCCCATGATTGACTTTAAGGCCTTAGATTCTCAGAACAAAGATTTAGTTATGAAAGTCAATGCCCTTCAAGATTCAAATGAATATTTTAGGCCAGAAAATGAGAAAGTTAAGCAGCATTACAAGGAATTGTATGATTCAATCAAGTTAACATGTGCTAAAACTATTGAAAAGACAACTTCTTTGTTAACTAAAATTGAGAACCTAAAGGCTCAGATAAAAGGGAAAATGAAATGTATCACTATGCCTGCTGCAAACCCAAAAGTGCTTGCCCCTGGTATGTATGCTATCGATGTTAAACCAATTCCCCCTCGCAATAGGAATAATAGGGAAGTTCATCTAGATTATCTCAAACATCTTAAGGAAAGTGTAGCAACCCTTCGCGAGATTGTAGAAGAGGCTAGGGTTGAAAAACCATTAGATAGCTCCCTTGCATCTGCCTACCTTTACACTAAACACTCTCAGGAATTGCTAGAATATGTCATTGGAACTTGTCTGAAAGATTTTAATAAAAGAGATAAAAAGCTTGCCTCTACCCCTTTAACTTGGAAAAAGAAAGTTACTTTTATGGAACCATGTGAAACTTCACCTAACAACACTCAAACACATGATAAGCAACAAAAAATGAACAAGACTAATGAACATGTGATTCCTTCTACAGGAGTAAAAGGTGTCACTGCCGCTAGCGGGTCAACGCCTAGGAGCAATACAAAGAAAGATAGGACCTTGCCAGCTAAAAGTGACACGAAGAAAGTAGAAGACCATCCTAGGAATAATAAGTCTAGTATGAAAAGTAAGAATCATGTTGATTCTAGTATTAGCTATAAATTAATTCGAATTCTGATTCTGTTTGCAAAACTTGTAACAAATGCCTAATGTCTTTTAATCATGATAAATGTGTTGTGAAATCTGTGAAGTTTGTTAAGAAACCCCCTGTCAAAAAAGTTTGGAGAGTTAAGCAGGTTAAGCAAGTCTGGCAGGCAACTGGTAAACTGTTTAGCAATGTCGGTTATTAGTGAAAGCCCACTGGGAGGAAATTCACTTTAGGAGAACAGTGCCCTTTAACTAGGATTACTAAATCTAAAGTAGTGTCTGCAAAACAACCTGAAAGCGTGGTACTCATAAAATTGTGATAACTAAGAGATTAGGTAACACTTCTCAGAAACCATTAACTAGGTACCAGCGTAAAAATAAACAGGAAAAACAATTTCTACTGACAATCCTACCAACTGTCCCACAATCAATTGATGATTCTATGACACTTTCTGTTTGGGCTAACCAACAGGACCCCAACAGAAATTAGGGATCTAACATACCAAACTCTCCATATTTATCTGTTTTCAAATGCAGGTTGTGCAGATCGTCCTTTAGTATTTGGACTCAGTCTGTTCAAAACATATGACGGGGGATCGCTCACGGCTCAAGAATTTCATAAAAAAGTTCATCGGGACTGTTAGATTCGAGAATGACCATTTTGGTGCTATCATGGGTTATGGAGATTACGTGATTGGTGACAGTGTGATCTCTAGGGTATACTATGTGGAAGGACTGTGACACAATCTTTTTTTTGTTAGACAATTTTGCGATTCCGATCTTGAAGTTGCGTTCCGCAAACACTCATGTTATGTTAGGGATGTAAATGGTGTCAATTTAATCAAAGGCAATCATGGCACTAACCTATACGCTATTTCTATTGACGACATGATAAAGTCCTCTCCTATCTGCTTATTGTCCAAGGCCTCAAAGAACAAATCATGGTTGTGGCATCGTCAGTTAAATCACTTAAACTTCGGTACCATCAATGATCTTGCTCGAAAAGTTTTGGTCAGAGGCTTACCTAGATTGAATTTTGAGAAAGATCATATTTGCTCTGCTTGTCAACGTGGAAAAAGCCAGAAATATTCCCACAAACCTAAATCTGAAAACATCAACTTAGAAGTTCTTAATACCCTTCATATGGATTTATGTGGACCAATGCGAGTGTAAACAATTAATGGGAAGAAATACATCTTGGTCATCGTTGATGACTATTCTAGGTTTAGTTGGGTTAAGATTTTGAGATCAAAAGATGAAACCCCATAGTTCGTCATCAAATTTCTGAAGCAAATACAAGTCGGTCTCAACAAAATTGTCAGATACATCTGTATCGATAATGGTACAGAATTTGTTAATCAAGTTCTGACTGAATATTATGAAAGTGTTGGCATTTTTCACCAAAAATCAGTTCCGAGAACTCTGCATCATAACGACATTGTCGAAAGACAAAACCGTACTCTTATGGAGGCTGTTAGGACAATGCTGATCTTTTCTAAGGCTCTGATGTTTCTATAGGCAGAAGCTATTGCTACTGCTTGCTACACTCAAAACCGATCCCTCATTCACACTCGTCACAACAAAACTCCATATGAGCTAGTGCATGATAAGAAGCCTGATCTTAAATTTCTTTGTGTTTTTGGTGCTCTTTGTTACCTGACAAATGACAGTGAAGACCTTGGTAAATTAAGACCTACTATCGATATTGGAATATTTGTCAGTTATGCACCAACTCGTAAGGGTTATCGAATCTACAACAAAAGAACCCGCAAAATTATAGAAACAATTCACGTGCAATTTTGATGTGCTGACTGAGCCAATGGCTCCTGTGCACATCAATACAGGACATGAGCCTATTTTGTTGATGCCTGGATAAATAAGTTTAGGGCTCGTACCCAATTCGGTCCCTGAAGCTCCTTATGTACCACCTACCAATAAAGAGTTGGAGATTTTATTTCAACCAATGTTCGATGAGTACTTTGAGGCCCCTAGTGTTGAACAACCAACACCTCCTGCTCTAGCAGTTCTAGTTCTAGTCATTTCAACCGGTACACCTTCTTCTACAACAATTGATCAAGATGCACCGTCAACAAGCTATTCACTGTCATCATCCGTAGTGCAACCTCCTATCTCACGTCAAGGTGTTGCAGCTAGACCCACTATCGAAGAAAATCCTTTTGCTCAAGCTGACAATGAACCCTTCAAAAATGTGTTTGCTCTAGAACCTAGTTTTGATGAGTCATCATTTGGGGATGACAGTTCTGCTGAATCTACACAGGTTGTTTACCCACACAATCATCTCATAAAATAGTCCAAGGATCACCCACTAGATAATGTAATCGGTAATCCTTCCCGTCCGGTATCCACCAAACAACAGTTACCTACATATGCCTGATGGTGCCTCTACAATTCTGTACTTCAAAAGTCAAACCCAAGAATGTTAAGACTGCTATGGATGAAGCTTGATGGTTTGAAGCTATCAAGAAGAAATCTACAAATTTGATCGACTTCAAGTATGGGAATTAGTTCCTAAACCAGACTGTGTTATGATCATCGCTCTCAAGTAGATTTACAAAGTAAAGCTTGATGAGTATGGTGATGTTTTGAAGAACAAGGCACGGTTAGTAGCGAAGGGTTATCGACAAGAGAAAGGTATTGATTTTGAGGAATCATTTGCACCGATTACACGGATAGAGGCTATCAGAACCTTCATTGCAAATGCTGCCAGTAAAAACATAATCATCTACCAGATGGATGTCAAGACTGCATTTCTGAATGGCGAGCTAAAAGAAGAAGTCTACGTTAGTCAACCCGAGGGCTTTATCGATCCAGATCACCCCACACACGTCTATCGTCTGAAGAAGGCCCTTTATGGTCTAAAGCAGGCTCCAAGGGCATGGTATAACACTTTATCAAGGTTTTTTCTGGACAACAAGTTCTCCAAGGGTGTAGTGGATCTTACGTTATTCACCCAGAAAACAGGCAAACATAATCTTCTTGTTTAAATTTACGTAGATGATATTATAGTTACCTTGACTGATCCTAAAGCTTGTGACATATTTTCTAAAGAGATGAGTTCAAAATTTCAGATGTCAATGATGGGGCAAATGTCATTTTTCTTAGGTTTACAAGTTTCTCAAAGCCCTGGAGGCATCTTTATTAATCAATCTAAATATGCTCAAGAGATTTTAATAAAATATGGAATGGATACTTCTGACCCTGTACATAAACCAATGGTGGATCGCTTAAAACTGGATGAGGACCCCTTAGGGATTCCAGTTGGCCAAACTCGATTTCGAGGTATGGTCAGCTATTTAATGTACCTCACTGCCAGTAGACCAGATCTTGTATTCATCGTGTGCATGTATGCTAGGTACCAGGCTAGGGACTCTGGTATCTGAAGTACACCGCTATGGTACTAACGGCCTATGCAGACGCTAACCATGCAGGGTGTCAAGATACAAGGAGAAGTACGTCAGGAAGTGCACAATTTCTTGGAGATAAGCTAGTGAGTTGGTCCTCAAAAAAGCAGAGAAGAACGACTATCTCAACCATAGAGGCTGAATACCTTGCCATGTCTAGGTGTTGTGAACAGATACTTTGGATGAGATCACAACTAATAGACTACGGCTTTGCATTCCGTAAGATACCTCTGTATTATGATAACCGAAGTGTTATTGCTTTCTACTGCAACAATATCCAGCATTCTCAGTCCAAGCACATCGACATACGCCACCATTTCATACAAGAGCAAGTTAAGAACAGCGTGGTTGAACTTTACTTTGTGACAATGGATTATCAGCTTACGGACATATTCACTAAGGCATTGCCAAGAGAGCGGTTCGAATTTCTATTCACGCGACTTGGAATGAAAAGTATATCCCTGGAAACCCTTAAACGTCTTCAAGACGGGGAGGATGAGTAAAGGATGGTCTTCCTGTATCCTATGTATATATTTAAAAACAAAAAGAAAAATACAAAAAAAACAAACATAAAAATTAGAAAAATAGAAAATACCAAAAATATTTTTCAAGACATGTATTTTGAAAATTGATAACATTTACAGACCTAAAAATGTCATTCAATAATGACACGGGTCTTTAAATGAAGTTCGAGCAGAAGTTCAAACAGTTTTAAAACATGTCTTCCTGGCTTGCAGTTATTTCCGACTGCAACCCGTTTTTCAATTTGAGGAAAGCATGTTGGCAAAAAGACAACTGTTCCTAACAACGGGTAATTATTTTTTTCCCGGGCATGGATTACTTAATATCCGTGCATCTAAGAAATAATGTACGTTTTAGTGCGTTATTTCTTATTCGGAAGAGAAGTCTTTCTTTACAACCAAATAATTTTCTTCTTAATTGATTCTTCAAAATTATTTGTGTTAATCTCAGTGGAAAAAGTGTTGTTCAAAATTAATCAATTCAGGTTTTTACAATAAACTTTCTAACTCAAACAACGACTACAACTCTTTAAATAGAAAATAGGTCATTGTTTGAGGGGGAGAGTGATTTCAAGTTTATGCATCAAACAGGTTTCTAAAACATCTTATAATTAACGGTAAAAAGTTTTTGGTGATTGGGGTATAACTTGAGGGGGAGTTAATTAATTTTAACTCAAATGGCTGAAATTGTCCAAAGTTAGAAAGCTTATGGACTTATGTGCAATCTGCTACTTGTTTCCTAGCTCTATTAAACTACAAGGACTGAATCTGCCAACCTTAAAACTTATATACCTTAGAAAACCAGTAAACCAAAAGTTAAAGGTGTTAGAAACCTAAGGGACCAAAATTGCCAATTCCCAAACTCCTAGTATAAAAGGGTGGCGGTTTGATACTTTGGTCAAACCCTCATTATCTGGTCAAACTTTAAAAAAACACACACACACACTCGCAAACCGCCATTATTAATTCGCCACTACTCAGTTCTTGATTTTCTGTGTTTCTTTTGCTAAGGTATCAATCTAACTTTGTTCTACAGCATTAGATCTACTTGCTTATAAGAGGAATTGGTTCAAAACATGCTAGATCTTCGTGATTTTCTAGAAATGTGCTCTAGAGTTTTCAAAATCTTCAAATGTGTTTGGAAATACTAATTGATTGGTGGGATAGGTGCTGTTAGGGTTAGTTAACACTAATCTATGTCTGATTAGGAATAGATCAAACATATGTGTAGTCCTTGTGTGATTTAGCATTCGTTTTAGATCAAAATCTAGTAGTGTGTTTAGAATTGTGTTTTTATTGCTGGGATTTACTCATTAGGTTGAGATAATGATAGTTTGATGTTTATTTGAGATCCTCTTTCAATATATTACTTAAATTGATGAGTTTCGCATGAGGTTTGACTTTCAAAAGTCAAATAGTGGATTGAAGTTGTTGTAATCAGTGTGTATGCTGTTGTATGTTAGTATAAAGTCGTTTTAGAGTACCAAAGCAAGTATGCATGCCCCCCTTATGTCTTAAGTGATTTTTGTGGCTTAAAATGGCAGTGTATGGCTCAATTATGATAAAATGCTAATCTTTGGGTGTTAAATTTGATTGTTGAATGATTAGGAAGTCTTAGGATGTCTTGAATTGCATTTGGAATGACCAATTTGCAAGAAAAATTGAACTTAAGTTTTGTATTCTTCGTAGAGGTTTGCCTGTTAGTATTCCCTCTAGATAGTGGTTTGCACTGATATTCTAGATAGCGGTTTGCAAAAAATTTCTATATATCGGTTTGAACTGATATTCTAGATAGCGGTTTGCTAAATTTTCTAGATAGCGGTTTGCCATGAAATTCTCTATAGCGGTTTGCAGAATTTGACTGATAGCGGTTTGATTTTATTGATTATTTTAATATGAGCAGGCAAACCGCTACCTACGTGGTAGCGGTTTGATGAAGATTATTTTTATTATGAAAATATTCAAACCTCTATTTTGATTTTTTCTAAAATGGCAGCGGTTTGATTAAAATTAAATTAAATATTCATAGCGGTTTGCTTGTGGCGGTTTGACTAAAATCCTATTTTAGTCACGACGGTTTGGTGCTTTGTCACACGGCGGTTTGCCCAAACCACTACATGGCGGTTTGGTAACCTGTCTCATGGCGGTTTACCTAAATCAATACGTGGCGGTTTGATAAACTGTTGGGTGGCGGTTTAGGCCAAACTTCTATGCGTTGGCCCAATAAGCCCAATAACTACTCAAGGCCCATTCCATAGGCCCAATCACCTAGATAACTCCCATCCGGGCCAAGTTAACTTGTGATTGTGCTTGTCGGACATTTTCTGCGCTAATGACCTAGGTTGACTTGACTGGTTAATCCGTGTCTCAAAGTGTAGTATTTCATCATACCAAATTTATTCATTCCTTGATCAAACACGATATCTAATCAAAGTTAAGGCTAAGGTTGTCTTCTAACATCAATTATCTGCTATTTTGTATATCTATGTTGATATTCTTAAGCAGATAAAATGGCAAAAGAGAATTTACCAGCTCCTACTAGATCAGATGAGCAATTGGTCCCCGTCAAGGCACGCTTACCTTATGGGAAGAGCAATCTTTATTTAGATTTACAGAAGCTATAAACGAATCCAATCTTTTGTATATCTGTTGACATCCTCCAGAACATAAACTTCTTCAGAGCATTCTCTGCATCATCAAATATTCCTTCTATCTACATACAACAGTTCTGGAATACTCTGACACAGGAAGCAAAGACTGGTGTATACAGGTTCTAACTGGACGAGTAGTGGTTTACTCTGAATTCTGATCTTCTCCGTGATGCTTTGGAGATTACTCTTGTTGACCCAGCCAATCCGTTTATGTCTCCTCCAGCTGGTGAAATAGTTATGGATTTCGTGAACGAGCTCGGTTATCCTGAAGCAATTCACTTTGTTTCCCACATGCATGTGAATTACCTGTATCAGCCATGGAGAGCAATTCTGTCTTTAATCAACCAATGCTTAACTGACAAGACTTCAGGGAATGACAAACCAAGACACCATGTTCTTCAAATGTTGTGGGGGATTGTGATTAGAACTAATGTTGACTATGCTGAACTTCTGTGGGAAGAATTTGTTCAAGGAATTCAGACCTTCTTTACTCATCGGGATAGTAATAAAATTCCTTCCAAGAAGCCAACTCCTCACGTCATCCCTTATTGTCAGTTCACAAAGCTAATAATCTACTACTTGGGAAGCAAGTATAACATCCACAGGAGACCTGAGTCGCCCAGGCATGTTACGGGTGATGACTTTCTTCTTGGCAATCTCAAGTTTGTCCTAAAAGGCAAATAGGATGAAGTTTTTGGAATGCCTATTCCAAAGGAGTTGATCATAGAAGCTATTCAAAGGTCTGAGTACTATAAGCAATATGTGGAAATGGTTGCTCGTAAAATTCAAGCAAAAGAAGGAGGTAAGAAGAAGACGGCTCCCAAAGCTGACAAGCATATGAAACCTGCACCAGCTAAACAATCTAAGCCTGCAACTGCTAAGCAACCCAAGCCTAAGCCTGTTAAAGAGAAGTCAGCCAAGCCTACTCCCCTACAAAAGGCCGGCAAGGGTAAAGTGACAATAGTTCGCAAAGGTAAAAGTTCTCTCCAGCTTATTGATAAAGAAGAAGATGCTGAGCATGAACCTGAACCTTAAGGTGAAGGTGAAGAATATGATGTCGAGTGAGCTATTCAGATGAGTCTGGAATCGTTTCAGGCATAGGGTCAAGCACATGTTGGCGGTGTGGCTATTCGAGAACCCGTAGCAGAGGCCACCCAACCACTCCTTGTGGTTGAAGGCAAAGGAAAGGCCATTGCAACTAATGAACAAGCTGCACAATCACTATTAGATCTGCACAAGCCTAAGAAGACAAGTACCACGGATCAATACATCTTTCAGAGACGGATCCCAGTGACATACGAAGCATCTACTAGGCCCTCTGCACAACCAAAAGATGATACATCTGCTAATGTAGTCCGTGATACTCCATCTCCCACAAATGCAGAAACAGGTGCCAGAACTGATAAGACAAACAATGAAGGAGATACCGAGATCCTGAACATTGGTGAAGAACAAGGAGAAGATGTGGCTGACAAAGTGAATCTAGAAGAAAAGACTACTGAGATTGATGAAGGCCAGGCTGGATCAGACCCTGGTAAAATACTCGAGTCTCAACCACCCCTGGAGCGTGTTCTTATGGAAGAAGACTAGGCTGGACCAGACCCCAAACAAAGTCATGTGGCTCTTGCTGGACCAGACCCTGAGCCCATGCACGATGACTTCGTTGCCACTATGTATCCTCAAGTACATGAAAGTTTGAAGCATCCAGACGAGGAACATGCCAAAGTAGAAAACCCACTAAGCTCAACTAGAACTCTCTCATCTATGAAGAATCTGGACGCATACACTTTCGGTGATCAGTTTTTAATGACAAACCAACTGAAGAGGAGTCAGATAAAGCTAATTTGGAAACTGAAGTCGAATCGATGGTCACAGTTCCGATTCATCAAGCGTCCTCCTCTGTTCCTCCACTATCCACACTGGTTATCAATATCACACCTCAAAACCCAGTATCTCCTCCAATTCAAGACCCAATCTTTACAGCTACAACAGCGACTACAACAACAACCCTTCAACTTCTACCTCCTCCACAACAACAAAGCATAACAGAACCTTTGTTAGCCTCTCGTGCCACACCCTGTAAATTACTGGTTAGTATTCCGACTCATTCCGGTCAATTACTTTTAAATTTTATACGTTACATTAAATCTGACAGTTTACCGGAAAGTTAAACTGCGTAAAACTAAAAACGTCATCGGACGCGTTTCGACATCGGTTATTAATTAATTTAGGCTTAATATGAGATATTTTAGCTTTCCTGAGTGTTTTGTGATTTTTAATCACTTCCGATATAAATT